>JAAMPD010000711.1:0-39108 GCA_025266255.1 Trissolcus basalis | reverse complement strand
AGAGAGAGAGAGAGAGAGAGAGAGAGAGAGAGAGAGCACGGCAGTTCATTCTCATGATTTTGTTCATTTGATTTTTAGCCGGGGGTTTGTAATAAATTATTTCCGGCGATCGCGCGAATCTCGAAATCAATCGACGTAACTGCAATTCCCTAATGAGATTTAACCGCCAATGGGGCGAAACTAAATTTAATCTCCGTGGCATTGCGTATGACGTAAAGTATAGCAAAATAGTCGGCGAATAATATACAAGTTCATAGTAGTAATTACCCGGAAAATTAGTTTGGAATAACAAATCGATACGACGGTACACGCGGTGACATTCGATAACCACAGATTTATTGCGAAGTAGCTTTTTGAATGCAACATATGCCCCGAGCATATTCTTTTAATTACAAGAAAACCTGATAATCGATACATCATATATAAACAATTTCAATCTCATAAAACTTTTTTTTCCTTTTCGCGCGAAACCAACATTCAGAAAAATTGAATTGACGAAAAATTAATATCCAAGTGTTGATTGGATGTGAAGGAATTTTGGCACGTCACCGTTCGCAACGTGGCTCGCATAAAGCCAATTCTTTTCAGTGACAAACATCAACTGTTTTGCGTTTGAACGACAAAAAACACGTTTTAGAAAAAAAAAAGTAGTCACAAAAAATACCTACGGTAAACTACCCATGTAGAAAAGTCGGTGTATAGCCGAGACTCACAAACGCGCCGAGCCTGGCAAAGTACCGACAGCCAAATGTTGACGGTCGGTAGTGTGCCAGTACATTTTCTGCAACAGTGCCAGACCTGAATATGCACAGTTAGCGACCGTTGGCTGACGGTTCTTACGCAGTACTATTTTTACAACTGTCCCAGGCCTGAATGTGTACAGTTAGAGACCGTTGGCAGACGGCACTAACAAAGTACATTTCTTACAACAGTGCCAAGCCTGAATATGCACAGTTAGCGACCGTTGGCAGACGGCACTAACAAAGTACATTTCTTACAACAGTGCCAAGCCTGAATATGCACAGTTAGCGACCGTTGGCAGATGGCATTGGTCCAATACATTTAACATTGTAAAAGAAAAGCTTAAATGTTTGTTAAAAAAACAAAGGTCACTCAGATGATACTGACATGCCGTTTAAAAAAATTTAAATAATTAACTCAAAAATAATTTGATCTCAATTTTTAATGCAATAAAGTCTGCACGATACAATCATTCTCTATTTTAGTGAAAATACATTTCATATCTATGTCGCTAACATAATATTGGTGTAAATTGTTCGAAGTTTTTGAAACGCACATGATGCCAATTTCTCGAGATGGCATTGGATAGTTAAAAATATTACCAGTAACTATATATTTATAACCTTTAATTAAATACGTTTTGCTATTATCATTTTCTTTTCGAGCAAAAATTTTTTTTATTTGAATAATAATTCCATTTTTTAGCAAAACTGTATTATTAGGATGCTTTCTTGTTAATGTCATATCGTCGTACAATTTTATCTGCGAATAAACAATCATATTTTCGTTTTCTTCTAGTACATCAAAACATATAGCATCACTTTTCTTACAAATTTTATAAATAAGTGGGTATCGATCGTTAACTAGATTACGCGAAGCTCCTTCTATTAATTCTGATAGTCGTTTGAATATTTGGGCGAGTGGACTTGACGAATTTTTTACAAGATTTTTAACAAAACCAATACAGTTTTCGAATATAAAAGCCGCATAATGAGAAAGCTGTGCTTTCATATTTACAACGTCGTCGGCAATATGGATTAAACAATGAAATGAAATTGTAACTGAATCAGCGCCGTAGTTTTGTGGCATCAGTAGTACGAATTTTCGTAATAATGATTTGCAATAATCTGCGTTGTTTACTGCGAATTTCGAACTCATTAAAATACGACAGCTTGTTATCAAAAGAAGTAAATGCCTATATAGATCATGAGGGAGTAGTGATCGAAAAGTTATTGCGAATCCATACAGTAACATAAACCTGTACTGGGTCGCTTTCCAATTGACTGTATCCTGTAAATCAAATTTCTTTCGTTGAAATTCCATTGGAACATCTTTAGATAAACTGTCCAACATTGATTGCAAACTTTTTTTTTGATTTTCATTTAACTTGTTACACATTTTTGTAACATCGGCCCTGCCACCCGCAAATTTAATAAATGCATTGAGTCCAATAAACAATTTTTAACAATATTGAAATTGTTTAATTTCAATAATGGTGAAATAGTACCTGGAACGTGGTGACTAGCATCATCTTGCCTGATAAAAGACTCAAAAGTTCTTTCTGGACACGAAACGTCAGAATATTCTCTTTTATTTGACAGTTTTCGACCAGTTCTTATAGTTATGTTTTTACCTTTGACAACACATCTTTCGCAACAACTATAACCGCCGTGACCTTTCGTTTGTTTGATATAGCTTCGTGCTGGTGTATCGCATGAAAATGCGATGTTTTTTGTATTAAAGTTATAATGCCTATTTTTTATCACGATTCCGTTATCATTTAATAAGTTTGCTTCTACTATAAAATCGGTCAAATATTCGTCGACTGAAGCTGGTTTAGAGTGACCATAGTATGCTGCAATGAGAAATGGTTTAGCTTTATAATTTTCATTATAAACCAATCCTAAAATAGTCCAAAGATTATTTTTTGACTTGACAAACAAATCTGCTCCATCAACATTAATTAATAATTTTATTTCATCTTCCGTGAATTCATCGGGATCTATTATGACTTTCAGTGAATTTGTAATACCAAAATATATGTACTGTCCAAGAGTCTCATCTGAACTTTCTAAAAAACGAATATTTGTTTTTTCTTTACTTGTACTAAGTAGGGTTTTGCTCGATTTGGGTAGATTCATCTGATTTTCGCTTCGAAGAACCAAAAGTAAATCATCCATAAATGAATGAGTGACTGTCTTTATATGCCTGAGAAATAATGCCCTGAGTTTAGATTCTAATTCACCCTGAATCAGATCATTTTTATTAACAGTCGAAACAAAAGGATTTGGGTCAGTTGCTACATTCAGAAGACTACTGGAGGAAGAAATATCCATCGGGTCGTCAAAGTTGGTTGAAACAGTTAACATTGACTCGTCGGAGTAAGATGATACTGATGTTAATGACGTTAGAGCTCTTGGATTCATAGCATCCGAATCACTAGTCCCTGCTGTTTGCATTTGAAAAACACTTGTCTTAGGTGATCCAATTCTTCTTGCAGTGGTAGAAGAAACATTTGTTATGGAACTAACGAGGTACCCGTCATTCTCATCTAACAAAAGATTGAAAATTAAAATATTAGCAATCGGGATATTTCAAATAATATTTATCGAGATAATAACAAAATATTACATGAAAATTGATACCAGTACTGGCCCGATATATTTAAGCGTAACATACCAATACTACCCATGTAAAAATAAACATATATGTCAGCCATATATGAAACATATATGTCAGCAATATATGTAACATATATGTTTATTTTTACATGGGTAACCAACACCGTTAAGCGACGACATACCGTTGACTACCGTTACCCAGTACTGGTTCGACTTTGCGCCACTCTACAGGCTACAGTTTAAGTAGTCTATGCTGAAGTTTTATTTTATTAGTACATTTCATTGTCCATATGAATGGCAACAATGGATTCTCACTTCAAGTGTTCTTAAAATGGAAATGTTAAATTATTTTGATAATTAGATGAAAAAAATTCAAACAATGAAAAAAAAAGGACAAATAATTACTTTGTCTGAATCTTGGTTTTGTTTATTATCATTTTGATAAACATAAGTAATATGAATCTAATGAACTATACTCAGAAAACAGTCGGAAAAAAATTTGTTTGAATCAAAAAAATTTTCGTTAAATTAAATAAATTAAATAATAAATGTTTCTTAGGTTCATATCCCAATAAATTTATTAGATTCAAACAAATTTTTCTCTTGGTGTATCTATTTCATGTAAAAAAATGATCGAATTTAAATTATTATTGATATTTATCATGACAAATGTATGTAAAAGAACCAATGCGACATATCTCATCCATATACTTTTTTCGACTCTTTTGTAGTTCACAGGACGATTAATATATACTACTAAAGGTTGATTTTAAGGCTTACAAAAAAGTGACTGAATGAGTTAAAAACTGACTGTTACCTTCACATATATTCTCATCTTCGTCGCTGTCACTTATTTCTATTGGTTGATGGTCTAATTTTAATAATTCACGATGTTTGCGCATACGATCTTTTGACATTTTAACTGATGGTTTTAAATTAAGTTTAACTACAACAACTTTAAACTGATTTCAAATTGTTTATTGATTTATGATTAGAAATTCGATTTCTTTGATTCAGTCTGCGAAGACATCTGGTGGCAGAATGCAATAGTGTCGGTTTATCTTATAACGTCATGTTGTGAGTGCACAGTGCGACTATATCGTTCAATTGTTTTTGGGCTTCATTCGTCTCATCCAAGAAATATTGTGCTCAAAGGTAAAAGGCTTTTATCCATAATAATTTATATTTTTTAATAAGTGTCAAATGTTATTCTGAACTTTTATTTTAAATATTTTAAATATTTTGCTTATTCTAAGAATTTTTGTAGGTATATTTTGTTATAACAATGCTCGTGAAACACACACTATATTTTAAAACCTTAAGATTAAAATTTATTTATGTATCAAATAATTTTTATTCGTTATTAATAAAAATTTTTCAATACCAAAAAATCATAAATTCTAATTGATTCATAAATTCAAATTGGGTGTTTTGTTTACACGATTGATTATGTTTCTGTTGTTGGTAGTCGAAACGTATCATCACATCATAAACAGGAAAAATAAGAAAGCTACTTTATATGTGTCCAGTGCTGATAATAATTTCAGTTCATATTTTTCACGAGTTAAACTTCTTTTAATGCTTGCCATAATCAACGAATTTTAATGTACATTTATTATGTTGTGACAATAACGTTAATATATATATATATATATATATATATATGAAATATATGATATAATATGAAAGTCTATGATAAAAAATATATAATAAGAATTAACAAATATCGAGTCGAATATTAATTTATTTTTTCAATCAATTTTTTTTTACTCCAATTTCTTATTCGTTTAATTTTTATTCTATTTGTATATATGTAAATTTAAAATAATAAAATCGTTAGATAAATTAATTTTGATTCAATCTTGTAGGACATTTGAAGTGGTAACACTATAAGGTATCTTCGATGTGGTATATATGATTTGGACTCAACTATTTTGCCCCAGATTGTAGTTTGCTAAACTTTTAATCTTTGCAGTTGAATTATAAGTGTCAAAATGGCATCGAATGATGTGATCAAGTTCGTATAAAAAAAATTTAAATAATATGAAGAAAAATAAATTAATAATAGATACACAAAATTAATTTTCAAACTATTTGTAATAATAGGTTGCAAACTAAAACATCCTACGTTATTGTTAATTTTGGAGTTCGATCAGATGGCAAATTTGACATCGAATTAGTTCCGGCTAGTTGGGTTCTGTATGACACTGATAAGAAAAAATGGAAATGTTATTACCCTCCTAAAAAGGACTATTTTAAAGTTTCTAGTTGGGTATCTAACTCTAAAAGTCCTCAGGAAAACTGGAAATTGTATTCTGTGAAAATAATTAGTCAAGCCTGTGAGTTTTAAAGTGTGATAATTTGACATTTCATTGGTTTATTACATATATAAAAAATTCAAACACGTTTTGTCAATTTTTACAGCAACGTTTGAACAGGGTGAAAGAAGACTCGAAAGAGCTATGATAGTTTCGGAAGTCGAATCAACGTCAGCAGATGAACAGATTCTTGATTGTAGTAAAAGAATTAACATGAGCTTAGATGATATTCCTCAATTTAAAAGTTTGCGAATGATAACTGGAAAAGGTATAACCGAAAAAAAATTTGATATTCGAAGTGGTATTAATTTTTCTGATTCCAAAAACAAATATATGTATGTATTTCGATAGAGTACCTAATTGAAAATTTTTTTTAGAGATTAAAAAATTCAACAGCTGCACAGTAGAGGAAAAATTAAAAAATTCAAGATTTGAATTCGGAGCTTCAAGTTCAAAACATATTCAAAATAAGAGTAAGTCTGAAGAGTCTACGGTTGCAAGATGCAATGATTCTGTGCATGATTTCTCAGATGCAGTTTCCAACGAAACTGACAATGACTCTGTATCGTCCAAAAATAGTTTGCCAATGATAAAACAACTTAGATCGCCCAAAAAAAACAATCTCTCGGATAAAGTTGAAAATTATTCTTCACCATCTTATTCCCCGGTTGCACACTCAAGTGACATCGAAAACGACTTTGCGCATGGGAAAGTAAATGCCGAAATGCACCCTGAAAAAATAAAATCGACGACTTTGTGTCCAACTTGTGGACATGTCATTGGAAATGATAAACCAAGTAAGTTCCTTGCACTATTTTTTTTAACAATTTTTAAATGGACAAATTTTATCTAAATTTATTTTCTCATAATAGGTCTCTCAAACGAAGTCATTCAAAAAATGATCACTCGAATGCATAGGAGTTTAACTTACGATATCCAAAAAGGTTTTAAAAATATAAAAATGCAACAGGCACTGATTGAAGGTGACAAAAAATCTATAGACACTGCGGAGAAAAGTCTTGGAGTGCTCATTCCGATTAAAGATGTAGACACCTTTCTGAAATTCGATGATATGACAGGAAATGAACCCGAAAAAAAAGAAGCTCTAGTACGTTATAGTATATCAATGTTTTTTTTTTAATTTATATTTTTTACTTTATCAAATAAAATTATTCCAGACGCAACTCATGACAATTACAGCGAAATGCTCGAAAAATATGGAAGATGCTGTAAAGGAAATAGTATCTGCAGTAATTTCCAATCACGTACAATTAGGATATAGCGGGTGTGGGAGAATGCAGAAAGGCAACGGCAAGCGAAATTTTTCAGAAACTAATTTTTTCAAAGTGATGACAGGTAATTCTAAAATTTACTATCTTAAATACTAAAATGTTTGAAAATTGTATATTGTACATCTAAAATTTTTTTACAGATATTTTAATTTCATTTTTTAATGTCGACAAAAAAAGTATTTTGAGTCGCACCAGCAGATGGCTTTCCGGAGCATGTGACAGAGATGGGGGGAAAAAAGAGCGATTAAAAAATGCGAACAAAGATGGAAATGTAATATAAAATTATACTAGAAAATCATTAAATGTGAGCAATGTTGATGCTTTATATCAAATACATATATATTATGTAATTTTATTAATGTAAGATAAGAATAAAAAAAAATTAAAAACAAAAATATTTGTTGAGTTCTTTATTTTATAAAAACAAATAAATAGATGTCAAAAAATAAAAAAAATTACAATTTAAATTTCGTGTCAATAGCGCCACCTATACTAGACTGCATAGCTCCGCTTTCTTTGAGGTTAGTCTTCTCGGTACGGCCAACGTGGCACGGTGTCGCAAGTCGCATTTTGTTTAATGCATTTCGGAGCACGGCCAGTTTTTTGGAGCAAGGAATTCCTACGCTAGACGGTGCTTTCAAGAAGAATGCGTGTGTGTATGATGTGTGCATAATGAAGTGTGTATAAGAGTATAGTGTATAAGAGTAAGTTTTGTCCGCTAAAGCTAGGTTATGACAGGTTAGTTTATTTACAAAATAAGTCTAGGCCGTGAAGGGAATACAAAAGTTCTTTTGGTTTATCTGTTGTTTTATATATCAGATGAAATCATCAGATATTTTTTAAATCGTCAAAGATTGTCAATTTTATGAATATCTTTAAAATATCTTTGTTCTAAGTTTTCACGGTCAAAAATCATTTTGTAAACAAACTAACCTGTCAATGACCAACGGAGATCAGTTACAGTAAATGTGCATCAAATACTTTTGTAAGTGTCATTGCTTATTTATTATCATTTTTAATATATTCATTTTTTATAGCGTTTAGTAAAAAGTGGACATACATTCGAGGCAAGAGGAGCAGGAATAATAATGTTTCATTCGACTGTAAGATTTTCTCTCAATTCTGATTAAAGGTAAGTTTTTTGTTTGTTTTATTCTAGTCTAATTACTTATTATATTACATTATGTAATTTCAATTTTTCTGTATTATTTTAGGTTTGAAATTCCATCTGTCAACTGTAAAACACAGAACGAGCAAACTGGTATTGAATCCGAACAATATGACCAAACCCTATGACATCTGGCCAACTGTCGCCACCAAAAAAAACACCAATAATTGTAATTATTGTATTAATAATGATTTGATATTTTATTAAAAAAATTATGTAATGCAAAATAATTGTTCATTTTTTATTAATACACCTATTGATCCTTGAAAATTAAATATGACTCAAAATCGGTACCTATACGGTACTAATACACTGTATGTACCAGTACATTACCAGTACAAAAAAAAGTACACAAACTGTACCGAACGAGTACAGAATCAGCCCTCAATCTGTACAGAATCTGATGTAGCTCAGACAATCGGAGACAGTACTGGATCAGTGCTTGACCAATACAGGATGCCAAGCGTCGATCGTGGTACTTCCCCTAAGTTAATTGATGTCACATTTCAGTACCACGCCGACGCTTGGCAGCCAACGGTCAGCCAACACCCGCGAGTACTGGCCCACTACTGCGCCGATTGTGAATTTCTACATGGGTAATTTCAACGATGACGAGTCCAGAAAAATTGGTAATCGAAAATTCAATTTTCCTAGTCGTTTCTAACAAATTTTGTGCTACGATGAGAAAGAGACGGAAAGAGCAATTCAAAAAAATGAATTTGCCGTATATTCCGCTTGGACTAGCGATCTGTGCGATGGCGTTTAATTGGAGCGTCTTTTCTGCCCAGGCATTCTCCCGAGGTGCACAATTACGTGCAAAGCGTTCGAGTGATCGCTCAGCTTATGACGTTAACCTGATAAATCGGTGGAGAAGAAATATGACGGCAAACATTAGTAGCCTGAGCAATCGATGAAAACAATTTTGCCACGAAATGCGGTCGAGCAGGTGTAACCCTCGGTCTCCGATATTCGGATATATGTCCCTTATCTCGACATGAAATTCCGGTCCTTATCTCGTTCCATTCTGGTCTCACTTCATACGAATATCGAAATCGAAAAAGAGAACGGTCATTGGTCACAGTCCACTTGATATGTGGACTTTGTGAAGAATTTCTGCTAGACATTCAATATTTCGCTGCTTTTGATCCTTCTATTCTATACTTTGGATCGCTATTTTAATCTGATATCAATTTTATTTCTTACAGTATTATTTTTTATTTCTTTGTAAAAACGAAAAAAAAAATTGTTTTTATTTTTGCCCAGAAAATAGAAGAAAGAAAAATAGCAAAGCGATAAACGGATATAAAAGACAAATGATTGATCGAGTTTGAGCAAATTTGTAAGTAGTCAGGATAAAGCAATGGTCAGACGTGTTATCGCGCAATGAAATCGGGACAAACAAAGCGTGCAGTTAAATCTTTTCGTAAATATTAGCAAATGACTGATTGCAGTTGTAATATAAATATAACGATAGCAGAAGGCCAAACAAAATAAATTCCCGGATTGGCAAATTGCAGGTATTTGTAAACGCATTCAAAGTGCATTAGCGTTGTCAAAAACACGCGACATCTTTGCGTATTGACCGGCGCGTGTTGTCACAACCGACGCTTGTTTTGGAGCTTGTCAAAAAATAAACGCTGCGCACAATGCCGCTTGACAAAGCGCACAGTAGTTTTGCAACTGCGATTCGATTTTTTCAGTTTGCGTGCTCGTTTGTTTGAAAAACTGTCCCAAACAAATGTTGCAGAATTAAAAAGAACGACACTTTTTTTTGTTTTCAATTAAAACCAAAACATCAGTTATTCCAGCCGGCGTTGATTATTGGAGCGCATCTCACGAATTGAAAATCGTATCAAAATTCAACTCCAGAATTTCACTTCTGGTCGTGCGAATTTTCTGAACAACCATTTTATGAACGTCAATTTTTTAGCTCGTTCTCTTCATTTTTCGATTCCAATTAGTTAAAATTTTATAATCATCAATCTGCAGCAAAAATCGTTCTGCGCGATTCTTTGATGGAAGATGCGGCTGTTATGCAGACCAGATTAAACAGAGTGGATTAACTAGCGAGATAATAATCGAGCACAAAGTCTACGGGAAAATGTGTACCTTCACACCGAGCGACCGCTTTTTGGCACGGGGTTGTAAAATCATTTCGTGTTACTGAAATGTAAATTTGGAAGTGCTCAGTTTTCATGGTTCGTTAAACCGTGTAAAATTTGTTTTCACATAATGAAAAATTGAAAATAATGTATGCACAGGTGAAAATGTTTTTCTAATTAGAACATCCGTCAATTCTGTTCGGTACACTTTCAATTGCACGAAAATATAATTGCAACTTGGAAAAATGAGTAAGAACAAATTGTGTTTGGCAACATTTTACTATCATATTTTTCATACAAGAACAATGAAATAGTGACAAGTCGTCGGGCGAGAAGCAATTTTCTAAAGCAAGTAAGGATATCCATTTATCATTTGCGATTTTTCCAATTTCTCTCGTCCAATTTGTCGTCGTCGCGAAAGTTCCATAACGTCGAACAAATTTATTAGACACGTGCTCTCGGCCGAAGTCAACAGCGAAACAAACAAAAGTTTCTCCCTTCCAGCCATGAGAAACAATTTCCAGGTGCACTTTTCACCGCGAAGTACGACGATTTCGTCGAGTGTTTGTCTTTCGAAAGAAAAATTTGTGTAGTCGAACGTGCATGCATGCATATTACGCACTCGTAACTCCCCATCGAATCATCTCGAGTGCAGAACAGCAATTTACAAAATTTCCCACGAATAAACGGGTACAAAGTTCATTGTTTTTTTTTTTAAATACTTGACTCAATGTAATCGACAAGCGCTTTGACACGCGATACACACTTGACGCAAAACTCTTCTAATTAGGCCAAACTTCTGTCGAGACTAATTTTCCGACAGGCTTTTTTCAGCTCCACAGCACTCTCGATCTCATAATTTTATCGGTTAAACGGAGCGCAATGCTGTAAACAAGTTTTGATTATGTGTAATTAGATTCACGAGTTTAGCATTTTTGGCTTGTTATTGTTCTGTTCACGATGCAAAATGAGAGAGCAACCACAATTGTTATCGTACATCAGATTTACACTCAACAGCAAGTTAGTGAATTTAATGAGAGAATTTTCAGACATTTTTTCAAAACCAATTTATACCTTCTGAAAGTTTACATGATTCGCTAATTAACTATCCAAAAACACTTGTTAAGAAATTATATTCACCACACTGTCAAAAGTATGCTGAATCATTTTTCAACGAAACTCTCACTTTAATATGTAATACAGCAAGAACCTTTTCTGAATTCAATTTGTTTAAATTTTAGGATTGTGTGTTAATCAGATAAATAATATAAGCACGGCAGAAAATTGATTCAATCTGTTAGAATAACGTGATAAACGTTATTTGAATATTGTACATTCCAATGATCAAATATCAACTATATATAGTTTCAGAAAAATTCAAATAAAAACTCATTTTCAGCAAACAAATTCTCTTCAAATATGGTTTATATTGCATTCCTTCAAATTTATTTTTATTTTTTTTGTATCAAATATTCATCAAAATGATGAATCATCATTGTATAGAAGTTAGAATATAATATAAAATTATTTGAAACTACTAGAATATTTTGGAATTACTAATACTTTTAAGAACAATGAGAATTCCGATTGATAAATGAAATTTTTTTTTGTTAATCGACATAAAACCTTGAACTTATATTAGTAACTTGATCAAAATGCAAATCAAATTTTACAAAAAAAAATCTAATCTATTAGTAGAGACAGTTTAATTGTTATGTCAAAACTCATATTTTCACAGGGATCATTGGGATGTCATTCACTCTAGGGCATTTTCAATATGCAACCACTTGAAAACTGACTGAAAATTCCCTTTTTCAACTAAAAATTACCATACAAATTTTATTGAATACTCAGTACACTTATTTGAGAAAATACCTTGCAACAAATGTAATAGGTAGGACGGTATTTATCACGGAGACCTAGAAAGGGTTAAGCGTCCGAATGCTCGACATTTAGTACTTTTATTTAGATAGCAAAGTGTTAATTTCAGGCACTATTGTCCTTATCTAAGCTGTGACTTATATTGAACTGTGCTGGTCATTTTTTACAGTGTAAAAAAAAGGTGTTTTATTGAAACGAATGGAATTTGTTTCAGCTGGAGAAGACGCTGGCGCATTACGATTTACAAAATGTGACGATGTCGAAACCGTCGTCGAAAAAGAGTAAAACGAAGACACAATCAATTCTTGAAATCAAAATTAAGAGCAACCTTTTTGAACGGGGTCGTCTACGATTACGTTGTTTTGCTTCGATTGGAGATATCTATAGAGCCTCGGCCGAGTACGAAGTCGCAGATGATGCACCGCTGTTGGCTTCCATTACCGGGGACGCGTCACCGCACAGCCACCGTAAGTATCTACTAACTTGTTTTTGCCTCGCTCAAACATTAACCGACCATTCGCGACAAAACAATTTCACGACTTGAAAGCCAATTAGATATGACTCAAACTTTGAATAAATTATGCAACTTATAAACGGTTCTCGAATCAGATATGATGGAGAATAATGAGAGCCAATCGAAATCTCTGCGACACAAATTTATCAATAAGTTTGATTAATTCATTTCCTAATGGATCCACACTTTTCATCGAATCGAATGAATCGAGACTTGGGCATACTTTATAATAAGTTGTAATTAAATTTAGTTTCAGTCTCTTTCAGATTCATTTGAATCAGATTAGGACCGAGTTTTCACTTAGACAAAAAAAAACTATTGGATTGCAAGTCAATCTCTCGAAATCACAAATAGCGCCTCCGTCCGGGGTTCAACCCAGAAATCGATTTCAGTTCTTTTATTCTCTACGGAAACTTCGAAACTCGGCCTGCCAAAATTACCAAGTTAAATTATAATAAATCCGAGGATGAGATTGTTTTCACCCTAAATTATAACGGTTTTCGCGGCTTAATTATATCGCCAATCAAAACCAGATTGTCTCCAACCATCGGTTTCACCTAAATCTCCGGACACGCGGAATTAATGACGTCGGTTCTCGGAAATATTTCAAACTTCATAATTTACTTATTTACTCTGCTGAAGAAAAATAAAAGTGATTAGCAAAAAATTCCGTTAAATTATTTTGTTAAACGCAGTAGACCTCGGATAACTGCGTTGTAAAGAAAATCAAATTCTCAGCTCACCAGCGTCTTTTTCGTTTCCCCCGGCGTTTCCATGAAAAACAAGATCATACGCTATTCGATCCGCGCCATTTGTATCGCAATTTTATCGCTGTTTTTCGTACGTAAATTTGTTCAACAATTTTTCTGCCAATTACAATTACGTTCGATAATTTAACGTTCGTTAACTAATTAAGTTTGAAATTAAATTTTTGATAGCACATAAAAGGCAGAATTCAAAAACAGAAAATGAAAATTATTTGTTCGTTACATTCACGATACAATTGATCGTACAAAAATTGTTTGTCAGATTTGAGCATTATCATAATTTTTTATGCATTCATTTTTGCGCTTCGATTCATTTTTCTTCGTGATACAAAATTGATGGTTCATCCCAAGCTCTTTGCATGAATTAATTACAGCGTACATTTTCTGTAGCATGAGCCCGTGTTTACTCATCTAAGAATAGGGACGAAAAAAAAGTACAACACTACATGAATGGCTACAAAACAACGATCGGACTTTTGATTCGACAAACAAAACATTTATCGATCACTGGAATAGCCTATTGTCTGCGAAATTGGGTAAACTATCGACAGAAGTTGAAATTGGGTAATTTTGTGAATGGAGTTCAACCGTCGTTTATTCCTTGTCTCGTGATTTGCGTATTTAGATGTCGCCAAATGCTCCTATTTTCACTTTGTAACGTCATACAAAATTAAACTTAATGGAACATCATGTTTTTGCCATTGCATCAACAAACCATATGCGCAATGCTTTCGGAAGCGCTGTCCATTAACAACTTGTAACTAAAAATTTTTTTTATATCAGCCGAATGAAATTCCTATATTTTTTACATCGAACATTATAAAAAAAAAATGATGATTAATATTCATAATATTTTAAGTACAAATAGTAAAACCGAAGTAAAAAAGTTGAACCGATATTAAAAAGTACCATTAAACGATGCTACTTAGTTTTTTAATGAAAAACTAAAAAAAAAAAGTAAAAAGGTTATTTTTTCACAATGAATTTTTTTAATTTGAACAACAATGAAATCAGGAATAAGAGAAAAGGATAAAAAAAATGCGACCAATTAGATGGAAATTTGTGTCAGGTGATCGAAAATGGCGTAATCAATGATTGCGCGCGAAATATTTGCAAAAGGGAACTTGGTAAAACGTCAAAATACATCACGTTGTAAACAGGCGAAATAAAACAATCGGAATTAAACGAGTACACTTTAATCACCTGATACGCGTGGGTGATGAAGATTCGCGCGTAATTTATTACAACAGCCACGCCGTCCACTGAACGAAGAGAAATGCCCTGTTCATAAAACTGTGCGCGGAACGCGGCGCACGTTGACAAATACCCGGACTATTCGTCACCGAAATCAATGCGACGAGGAGACGTTTATCTTGGCTTTAAAAATTGTGTCATGCACATCGAACAATTCGATATCTTTTGTTTGTTCTGAAAAATGTCGAAGATTAATCCAAATGACAATTTCCCTTATCAAATATTTGCAAAAAAATGAACAAGTATAAATAAGTCGAACAAAATTGTTTGACAAAAAAAAAAAAAATAGAATAGCGTTTAATACTTTTGTATCACGTATACTGAAAAAAGTGTTTAATAAGAAGCCTTAGGAGTTTTTTAATGACACTATAATTCATTCCTCTTCATTAGAAAAGAGACTATATTCTTTGGTTGTAAAAAGTCCCAAGCGAATTCTTGCAGGAAAGACGGCCAACAAAGTAATTCCTTAATTTGCTCCCACCGAGTTTTCTTCTATTCTTCTTTCCTAGAGTAGAGGGTAAGAGTAATTCACTTTTTTCACGCGCTTTTTCCGGTAACATTGCCTTCGTCTCGCGAGGGAATTTAATCAAGAAACTACCTCGTCATCTTTAACGCCACTTTCTAGCGGCACCTTGCATGTTACGCTTGCGTTCATTTTTTGTTTTCTATCTTGTTCTGGTGATCTCCGAACAAATTTATTCACTTGCATCGTTTTACATAAAAATGTAATAACGTCGAACACAATAATATCCAACAATAACAAATCTCCATTATCAAATTCCGACACAAGGTCAGAGTGAAATTGTATTCTTTATCAACTTTTCTAACAAAAAGGAAACTAATGAAATTATAATTCTTAATTATGTTCTCAGAAATTGGAGAACTGGAATTCAACTCGTTGAACCATGCCGTGTTTATTTAAATATTTTTAACGTCGTTTGGACTCGATTCAAGAAAAGTTGAAGCTCAGATTATGTTAATACGCGTTTATTTTCCCTCATTTATGTATTTGTTTTGTTTTACTTTAATTTTTTCAATAACTTTATTTCCAATTTCTGCGCGGATAGAGTTAATTAAAATGAGGGAAATAAACTTGGTGTAAATTTTCTTGAAGCCGCACAAAAGTTTGGGGATGGTTCGGATGTACATTACGGGTATACAGGGGGCGTGTGGGGGATCAAACAAACGCAAACATGGCCGTAATAAAAAGAACATTTGGCAATGCTACTTGCGATTACGAGTAACTGTCTTCTTCTACAAGCAGGAGACGCTGTCTTATGATACAAGTGGTTCTAGTTCTTATGTGTTTTATATGGAGACAGATTGCCCTGTGTTAACGCGCCGAGCATATTTCATAAGCTGTCTTTATAAATTCTTATATCCGTTGTCAGACGTTGCAGCACCATTATTCAGTGTTAATCATGGCTTACTTAATTTTTCGAATCATAAACGCAATTCATCATCACGGAGCTCGGCGGCAGAAAAGAAAACAGCTTCACCACATTTCATCCGAATTATATTTGAGCCGGCCCAGCAGTTTCGAAACTTGAGTCCATTTTTACAACTTGTACGAAAAATGAGTTGCTTTTTTAATGAACCGACTTTTTTTATCAGTAACAAAGACCTACGACTAAGCTGCGGTCACTTATAAGCTCGAGTTCCCTTTGCTCGTTTCTTAGGATCATTAATTGTGCAGAAGTATCTTCGCCGTACACAATCAAATAACCCGACTTCACTTGGCCAAACAAACTTGGTCACGTAGCCAAGGAAAAATTTTCCCGTTGACTTTTAAGTCTCCGGTTGCACTCTCTTTCAGTTCGTTATTTATTGACAGAACACTTTTTTGGAAATCGTAATAATTAAATCATCGCTGAGCTGAGATAATTGATCAAGCGGATAAAATTTCATTTAAAAAATCAATCCAGTTTTTCCTCATGTCGCGATTTTTTTTTTTTTCGTGAATGACAATTTGCTGATTGATTCCAAAATGGTTTAAATACAACATCAACGTAGAGGGGGAAAATGGAAAACCGATTGAAAATAAACGCGGAGATAAAAATTTGTGAATGCAGATTTATCGGAACATTTGAGATAGACGGGTGAATTGAATGCGATGTAACTGACTAAACGAAAATTGGAGATGGAAAAAAATGTATAATCCGATTATGATTTCAGATACGAATGGTTGCAGTCGGAGTGCGAGATTCGAGCTGATAACGACAAGCGTAACTGCAGTGATCCTACATTTCTTGCTGGCCGCCATGGCACCGAGGTAGTTGTGTCACTGACTTGAGACAATTCCGCCACTGTCTGACCCAATTGCATCGTCCATATAAAAATCTATAGTAGCCTAGGGCTTCCAGTTATGTATGTTACTATAATACATGTACGTTTTTGAGTAGGTAGAAGAATCATTTTTATTCAAGCGAAGCGGTCCTACGATAACCGGACAACCACAACAATCGATATGTATTTACTTTTGAAACATGTTATTTTTTGATGTAAATTGTTAATAAAAATGCGTTGATATGTACATTTACATGGTGAAGATCGAATTGCACGACCGATGACGATATGAACGAGAACAATCGCATTCGATGTTTCACAAAACTGCGATTCCTATGTTCATCGAATATTAAACATTATATAAATATACAAGGTATTGGTATCGAAATTGTCATCACTTGATTTTCTTTTTTTCCACTCCTCTCAAACACGAATAAAAATGTTGAACAAAACTTTTGAAATACCATTAAACGAATTTATTTTTGAAATGAGTTTCTGAAAATTTTCTCATCTGAACAAGTCCATCAATAGTTTAAATTTTTAACTGAGTCATATCAGGTTCAAATTGTCGAAAGGTTTTTTTCAAGTGTTAAGTATTAATTCACGTTAAGTATTAATTTATTTCTTTTTTGAAAATCTTATCAAACTTAATATGTTTGACTGTTTGTATAGCTATACTACTTTCACGGTAGGTCCGACTATTTGTATAGCTATACTACTTACACGGTAGGTCCGACTATTTGTGTAGCTATACTACTTAGAGCGTTCACCGGACACGCGTCAGGCATATAGAAGAACGTATTTGAACTTTAGAATAACTGCATTTCCATAATTTTTAGGCAAACCAAAGTAAATGAACATTTTTTACCAAACATTACACTGCATTTTTTCTGCCCTGTAAAAAATTGCATGAGTATAGTTCGGGGAAAAACGCTGATTATAATTTTCGTGTTCATGAAATATTTATACGCTGTTTTCGAGATGGCATAATGATTACACGCTGTGTAATCATTATCGCAATTCCGCGATAAACGACATTATGTAAAGTTTAAGTAAATTCCACATAAAGGTTCACGTGCATGATTTAGGTAAATTTTATGTAGACTGCTTGAGGACCCTCGAGCATTTTCCACAGAATGTTTTAAATATTAGAGATAGTTTGGCAGAATCCACTGGCTGCATTCTCTTCATTTATGCACGATTGAAGATGGTGTTGATGAAATCAATGTTCAACCAGACAATTGGAAACGAATAACTAATTCGCGATGGGAATTGAAATACACCAAGCAGTTAGGAAATGGAAATGTGGCATCAGGTAAGTTGTGACCGCATTGGTCTGGCGAAGACAAGCAAGAAGCCACAAACAAACAACATGAGAAATCCGTGGGGCATGCTGAAATAGTCTTAGAACATCATGAGTTGTCCAAAAGCTGAAAAAATAACGAAAAAAGTGAAAACGTAAATTTTTGTATGAAGTTTTTATTTTATATTTTTGTAATTGAACATTAACATACCTATGTATGTGTGTTGAAAAACTGATGAATTTCATGAATAAGAGTGCAAAACCGAGTAATGATTTTAATAATAAAAGAACTCACAATGATATTTTATTCATCATTTTGCCAATGTTTATTAAACGATGTTTTTCAGAGTTTATGAAAATTCCTGTTCGACAATTAGAATATGATATAAACAGCACAAACAATCCCAAAATGTTTACCGTTCTGCATCACAAAATTAAACGTTTCTGCTCGATCTACCGAGGTAATAAACATCGTATAATACACAATGAAGGTAAATCTGCTGTTAATAATATGTTTATTATATATTATTATATGTTTTTGATATAACACGAAACGTATTCATGTTAACATCAACAAAACCAATAATTGTTGAGCTAGATATATGATCTTATAAATCATATCATAGGAAAAAAGTACAAATTTGGTTAGGTTTGGTCAGATCTAAAAAAAGAAGTCTTCTAGAATACAAAAAAAAAATTTACTTTTGATAATTTATTGAACTATGAAAAAATTTTGGTGTAGGTTTTTTTCATTTCAGTGTACTTAATTTTGTTGATCTTGGCAGCTATAATGACAACTGAATTTGATCTGATTCCATATTATATTGCATGATTATATCATATTTGACCGATATTCAGATTTGATCTATAATCAGATTGGTAACACCTCTTTTTTTTCCAGGCATATTAATTACGAATAGGTCTAAACACCTGAATAAGAGTATCCAGTTGCACGGTCTTGATTAATTATCAAACAACTATGTTTGGTCATCAGCAATAGCAAGTAATCGTTCATCAAATTCACGTGTCCGATTACTCAATGTCTACAGATGTATTGACGATCGCTAATGGTCCGTTGGTCACGTCTAATTCCCTAATGACATTGATACGTAGAACAGTTGTCACATCTTGTTACGCGTTGAAGAATCAATTTCGTACACAAGTTGATTGTTTTCGACCCGATTGCATTGCTTAATACATTCTCGATCAATATCCAAAAATCAGTAATACCATATTAGCATCCAAGCAGTGACGTAAATGTGATAAATTAAAAAATTTTCATTCAAAACCACTAGCATGTCAATTCAAGATTTATTTCTAATTCATTTTCAATATAAATGATACATATTTTCTTAACTCAATTGATGGAAAATTTCACTTTTTTTTTCTAAAATAATTTGATGACTAAAATTCAAATTTTCAAATTTAGGAAAGTTTATTTCATTTGTTTCAATTCATTTGTTGAAATATATTTAATTATTGAACAAGTTTAAATATTGAAAACAGACTGATGGTTTATTAATGGTTCGATAATTTTAGTGATGGCTTAATAGGTTTAATCTCTCAAGATATAAATCAGTTATCGGTTCGTAATTCTCCGGGTGTTCTCATTACATATGCCGTTATTGTCATATGAATCATATCAAGTGTCTCCGAGTAATATTCAACTTTCATCACATTATAGTCGAACAGGCAGTTGATTGCAACAGCAGTTGTTTCGTTGATCAAAACATCGTTGCTGGTTGCGGGCATGCCAGTGACACGTGACCTATATCATTATTTATATGCAAGCCATCGACTTTGAAACACAATTTAATTAGAAGGAATGGATATGAATTCTAGGCATTATTTGATTGAAAGTACGTATAGACAGTTTAAATTAAAAAAATAAAAGTAATAAATGAAACTGATCATAATGAGATTGTAGAAACAAATAAATTTGAAAGTAACATGATTTCCATCCTGTAATTGTAGAATATTACAAAATTGAATATTAGATTGCAATAATTTAATATCATAAAATCATCAATTTATCAATAATATCCCACACGGACAAAAATATAATTTTGAAATATATTTTTATGTATTTAAAATATATTCGTGTATATTTCACACATACGTGGATTTATAAATTATTTATAAAGCAGCGATAAATTATATAAATGATATATTTTATCAAAAAAATATATTCCATTTTTTTTATATAAAAAAATTAATTTGAAATATATTTCTGCGTGTACTTTTATCCCTGTGGGATTTCGTCAGTATAAAATAACTTATTTATTTCTGGAATAATATATTGACAATATATGTTATTATATATGCACAATATACCTGCAGGTTCCAGTATTAACCAGACAAGTGTAGGTTCCACTTCTATGGTTATTGCCGCGGAGCCTACATATAAGCTCCGATTATAATTTGACGAAATTGTTTGTTTTTTACGATAATAAATATAGAAAACATCAACATTTTGGATTTTACAAAATGCTAAAGTTGCAACTAATATTTTCTTTTTTTTTGTATGAGAAATTCTATCTCTTTGTTTCCATAGTGGTAACCTAGAAAAATCGAATGTAATTTTTAAATTGTAAGAAATAAAAAATACTAACAACAAAAAATTAAAATTAAAGCCGACTAATGAAACAGAAAAAAACTTATGAAACTCACTTAAGAAAAAATTAATACAATATAATTTATGAAGTGTTTTTAGGAGGTGAAAATCTATTGTCAGAAGAAATGACTAGTTATGTGTATACGTAAACCTTATATATATACTTAACTGGTTTTTCTTCACAGCCACACAGAATTGATTCTACCAAAAGACATTTTATCAGAGATAGATTTTATAGTTTTATTGAATATTTATTATTTTCTACGGGAGAAAAATTACTGTTGAAGCTATGTGATCAAATATTCTCAACCATTTTTTTTATTCCAACCTATTTCGTGGCAACAGGAAACATGATTTCCTGAATAAATCTTTGAACGATATGTTTGCGTGAAAAATGCATATTTTTAATAAAAAATCTAATTTTGACGTTGACAAATTGGTCATAAAAGTTGCATGAAATCTATCTCGAATTTTTATATGAATATTTAAAGATTAAATTAAAATAGAAAGATATGTCTGAAGTATTGTGCATAAAAATATGTATCGAAATTGAATTAAGCATAGAAGACTTACCGATGGTAGATGATAATTAAATTAGGCGCAATGCAGTAACGTACAATATGCCGGGCACGTCGGACCGAAACCGTTCGACTATGATGTAGGCGGATTCGACTGGGGTCCCCACTATGATTATGGCAGTTGTCAGGTTACGCAGGTTCGTATCTGTGCCATGAAAATGCATGCCAAAGTCATTAACCTTCAGTCTATCGGAGCGTACGCAGAACCCCGTAATTAGGCACATAGCTGCAACAATAATGACCAGATTGACACATAAATAGATCACGAAATTATGCCACGTAGTAAATAACGTGTCTAACGCATATTCTCGTCTGTTCGGTGGTGGGCTATATCGCGGGGTTATTGCTATGAGCTTAGACATAAATCGTCTAATATTATGAAAAAATTCAGATCAAATTTTGTAATAAAAAATATCAACTGTTTCTTTAATCTACTCTATTTGAGTAAAATAAATGATCGTACAGAGTTTTTACGATTTCATTTATTGGCTCATATTAATAGTGGAATCGTTTAGTTTTTTATAATATGGAATTAGGTTTAATAAAAAATAAATTATCAATAAATTATAGATTATGATATAATTATCTTTGATCACAAGATCAAGCTAGTAGTAAGATCCGATTTCGTCGAGTTACAAAAAAAGTCTTACTAGTTTAAGGTTGGTATTTGTGAGAAAATATACAGTAAGAAAATTGTAAGATTGGTGTTGGCAAGGGACAGAGTGGGAGTGCAGGGCTCAAAGATACATTTCTATCCCTGCATCTATCTTTTTTGTCTTAGATCAAGATCGAGTCACACAGAGTGTCTTTTTATCTTTTATTTGATGTAACAACGGCATTTTTTTGTTCATCTTTTTTGAATTAATTTTTTGTCAAACCGAAGCTTATTTTTTCAACCAATGGAATAGAGGCAATAACATTATATATACTTATCTGCGTAGAGAACAAGTGTAGCTAAAATAATGGGCCAAACTGTGGGACACGTGTAGCTCGCGGCAAAATCCCACACAGCACACGAAATGCCAAAGATTATAAAATTTTTGTTAGCGTTTATAAAAAGAAATGTTAGAACTGTTTTTCCAGCGCTTTTTTAGAAAAAATGAACACCCACCATTTTCTCGAGGCAAAATTGTTTGCCCAACGTTTCGTTATGTGGCCCATATTGTGGGACCTGAGACTTTGTACAAAATTGATGCTAAGATTGTGGTAACATTGAAAAAAATGTTTTTTTTTTCTGAAAAAAGCATCCACAAGTTTTTAAGCGCCACATTTTTTTCCACACGCATGATTCCGTGGTGAAAAATGTTGAAATAAGAATCATGAATTTTATAAATGACATGACGCGTTTTTTAATTGCCTGATGCTCTTTTGAGTTTAGCCGTAGTAAATTTATCATTTATTTTACAACAAATGGAAAAACAGAAATTCAATGAAAACGTGAATGAATAAATGAAACAACTTTACTGTGGCAAAACGTCATAATTGATATAAAGTATAAGAAATAAGAAATTGTTACCTTTCAACCAATTGTTCCTTTCAAATTGATTTGTCTTGAGACCTTATACAATTGAAATTCTAATTTCAATCAAAATTATATTAAAATCTTTTTATTGGCATTACTTTTTGACATATGATTCTTGACATTCTACCGAACTGGAGAAATAATTTTACCGAACTGAAGTTGTTCGGACATATTGTTAAGCAAACAAAGTGTCTATGAAAAAAAAAGGTTCCATTATAATTATTATCTTTAATTTTTCATCAAAATTATTTATTTTCAAAAGTTCAGTAATAAATTGCAATTTTTGTGTAATTATAATTTTTAACTTCAAAGTTTTTAAATGTTCTGTAATAAGGCATTTAGCTTTCATTATATTTTAATTGTATTTTCTCAAATTATATGATGGTTTAAAAAGTGCAAAAGTTATTAGATGAACTCTAATTTTTGTGTTGAGTGTATATAATTCGGTGTTTGAGTAATGAAAATAACTAATTATCCGAATTCAAACAATAATTTCGAAATTCTATGATAATTTTGAACATTGGTTTTAGTTTCAGTATTTAGAGGAAATGTTAAAGGTAGGCAATAATTATTGAATGCTTCTATATTAAATATTCAATAAAATTAAATAAAAATTTAATTAAATAATTCAGATAAAAAAATATTTCGCTGTAATTATTTATATGTGCCCTAACTAATTTAAGACCTTGAATTTACAATATTCTGAGTTAAGTTACCTGAATTAAGATACCTAAAATTTCCTGAATAGATAAAAATGTAAGTGAGAATATATGAACAAAATGAATGCATATGATAATGCACAGAGATACAGAATATGCAGATGAATTAAATCTTATCTTAGAAAATACTTGAATATTCTCACTAGATATCGTCGGTCATATGTAAAATAATAAGGCCGTATATCTTGTTTGATTTAATGTTGATCAAACAGAACATAAGAATCACCATGAACAAAAAGAATATAATTTGTCAGAAAATAAATAACTGTTAACAACTAATTGAAGGAAAACGGATTAAAAATTGAATTCGTTCAATCGCTACAAAAAGATTAATTATGAAATACTTTTTGTTTAATACCACATAAAATTGCGCGCTCGCTGGATCAAAAGGTGAGAAAGAACGATTTAACAGACGGCTGATTAATGTTTCGCGGTCATTTAGAGGTAAGCATATCTAGATTATTTTTATCCAGATGTCGTTGCGTGCGCAATACATAAAAGCTCTCTTAAATCAGATTTCAGGTTTTGCGTGGATTAAATACACTCAGTAAGTTTTAAGGATTAAGCGGTCTTCGACATTAATGGGAGGATTATGCAAAACCTGTAAGCTACCGCAAAGAAAATTATTTCGCTTATTTTGTTCGTGAATTGTAAAATTGCCTAACAAGTCAAGCCAACATGAATAAATTGGCATATGAGTACAACGATTATTTCAAACAATTTTGCTAAAGCTTCTTTCACAAATCGTTCTCCAATGCTATAACGATAAATTTAAGTTTTCTCTGTAAGAACAACCTGAAAGTATAATGAAGACAGCAACACCAAAATGACTATACATATATATAAGTAAATATACCAAATATATTAGCTTTAAAACTCTTGAACTTGTGAAAGGCAAGTAATTTAATTGTTGGTTCTACTTGCAAATTATACGTCCCAAGGCTCGAAAAAAATGGTTAGCAACGTCGTTATCTAGGTCGCGAACAATTATGCATTACTACTTTTATGGCAGACACGTTAAACCCTTTTAAACTCAAATTGTGTTATCTCGGTTCTACAGCCATAATTAACAACTTCTTCATTCGATTTGTATTTTAATACACTTGTTACGTTGTCCAGTCGTTGAATTTATGACGAGAATTCAATTCAAATCAAGTACGCAACCAGATTCTGTTATTTTAATGTCGAGACATATTTTCTAAGAAGTCTAGTGTTATACCCCAGCATAACCATTATTTCATATTTAGTCTACTAACTACTCGCATTGCACCAGAATTGCATCGAGTGTCTTCGACACCCAATATGCGTCTGGAGCGCATCCGGTATTAATCTTATCACCTATTTTTCCGAGAATTCCACCAACTTAACAACAAAACCTTTTATGCAACAATCACGTGAGTGACCATCTCCAGGTGCCCTAATTAAGTGGGGACACCTCCCACATATGCACTTTCCGAGGCGACGAACTTAAGTGCGCGACCCAGAACGGTCATTATTAATTTCACCATCAATCAATTTAATTCACTAATTAGCAGTTCGACTTGTATCTTAATTTGTCTCTTTATTCGTGTTTAATAAACAGTCTTATTTTCAAATCGTGGACTTAGATTATTTTATACCTGCTTCGAGTCATAACAAAGCGAAAACACATTTTACTATGACATGAAAAAAAACTTTGTTTGTATTGTGTTTTTTAGCTTATCATCAATAAGAAAATTAGAATTAATTTATTCAATTTTTTAGATCAATTTTTAGTTAATTTGAAAGAGTGAAAAAATTATAAAACTGACGTAGTTTTTTGACATCACGATGCAACATTATGTTAGGTAGTCAAAATATGTACTCTAAACATGTTAGTGCAATATTATACTGGCAATAATTGTTTCACAGTTTCGGATAAATTATTTTTTTAATACCAGTGTGTGCTAGCTTGCAGTCAAGCTAGCACAATCATTGATAATTTTTAAAATGTAATTAATAATTATAATAGTGAACCTCAACATTTTTAACATTAATTTCACAGGAACAAGTATAAAATTCAAACAATGCTCAACGTTGATAAATTTGAAGTTGAATTTGAAATAGACAAACTTAGCTTGAAGTGTTAGCAAGTTAGTTTGCTAGTGATTTAAAGACAGCTCACGTTCATATCACTAGTCCTTGTGGATCCATAGCTAGTTAGGAGTGCCGATCCGGCCTGATTGCAGGCCAGCACACTGCATTCTAATGCGAAAGCTTCTTGCCGGGTAAGTGTACAAAGGCGCTTTTATCTTTCGCAGCGTCTTTTTCACAATCTCTCTTTTGCGCTTCTCACAAAACTAATTGCCTTATCGGTGATTCAATTTAATCAGTCGTTCGACGACTATGTTTGAACAATTGTAAGCTTTCAGCAAGAGGGACGGTAGAAAAATTCAAGGAAAGAAATTAAACCTAAGAAAAAGAATGTACAGAAACATTAAAGAGTTAAATAAAAGGAAATTACTATAATATTTAAATTTATCAAGATTATTTTTCTTTTCATGATTTTTTAATCTTTGATTCATTTTGTTTTTCCACAAACAATTTTCGATCCAATTCAATAGTCTCTAATATAGATTAGAATGGTACATTTATAAAATTCTTTCATATACAGAGAAAATATAACATTTTTCAGTGGTCAAAAAATGAACGAATTCTGCAACAAGTGATAAACTATACAAAAGAATAGACTAGATTACACGTCACTAGCAGCCTGAAGCTTATTTGATCGCAAAATCGCTCTTTCATTAGTCACGACTCCAATACAGTTTAATTCTTTGAATTGGACGTTTATTTCAGTTGTTGTATATAACATGACAACCAAAAACAGAATAATTTACAAATGGTTATAATATAAACATACTTTTATATTTTTATTATTTTTTGTTTATATATAATAAATCGATCTGTTATATTAAATACTGGTTCATAGCGGCAAACCCCAGCAACCTTTAGTGAAATTGATCGGCAAAGTTGCGATATGGCTTATCGGCTGTTATCAAAAGATTCATACTGTAACGTAGGTAATGAAGAATTCTCAGCTTTTGTTATCTATTAATGATAAACAATAATTTACATAATAAACTAATGATAAATTTAGTGAATAATAAACAAATTAATTTTCCAGAATGCTTTAGTCGTTTTACGTTTTTTTTTCTTTATATATATATGTAGAATAAAAAAAAATTTCTATCCATTTAAGAACATTTAATGGTTTACTGACTAAAATTTTAAATAAAACATAAATTCAAATTTAATCAAGACTGATTAATAAATTCTTATAAAACTCAAAATCATAACTGAAATATTTTAATTAGAGTGTATAAATAAATACAAATCATTATATCTTGAAAAACTGATGTTTTATGTGTGCAATAAAGTCAAGAGTGTAGAGGAAAATAGAATTTTTTACAATATCTGTGACATCATTTCAGTTTTTAAATACAAAACACACTTAATGAAATTGCATTTTCATTTGAAAAATAATTCTGCTTGGCATTTTTATATCACAGGTGTATATTCACTTTAAATGTCTAATATAAGATCTCATCTCATGATGGGGTGATGCTGGTGTGAAAACTGTGTTTCCTTCTGCATCCAAATAGTCCGCATACTTTAGTTCATAAATTTTTGTCATTCCAAATTTTTCACATAATTTACTTGAAAATGCTGAGCTGCAGTCTACGCGAAATATGTCGAAACCGTGTTGTTCAGCAAGTTTCCTGAAAATAAAAAACTTATTTTTATTTTTGCTAAAACCAATTTGATTACCATTTTGCTATTCAAAAAACATAAAATTATTAATTTCATACTACTAACAAAAAAAAAGAGTAGAAACATCATTCACACACTCGATGCTGTTAGAATTTAACTTAATCCGCTTATTCTGTGACTACCCTTAATTTTATTAACAGAAGTCAATGACTTTTCTACCCAGATTCAGATACAAACGGTCAATTGTAGAAATACTCACAGTGACTTGTCGAATAACATTTTCGATACACCCTTCCCTCGCCAATTTGTGTCAACTGAAATAATTTTTATCTCCATGACTTTCTTGTTAGGATATCTACCAGAAACATTTGAATGCTTATCCACGTGATGTAGAAGTTTGACAATTTTTTTGAATTTTGGATTTTTACAATTCGTTACGTAATCTGGTTCTCCATCTATTGGCGGACTCATAATTCCTAAAATTTACAAAATATATATACAATAATTATTATTTTGTCATGGTAAAGTATTGAAAAAAAATTTTTTTTTTCAATTATTGTTATATTCTTAATAAATGATAATAATAATAAAAACTACTCAATGAAACAGGAGTATTCAACAGTCAACACAGATGAATTTTTATAAAAATTTGTTGGTTTGTTTCTTTTCGTAGAAAAGAGCAGAAGAAAAAAAAAGCAATTTTTTAGTCACATAGACTATAGCAGAGGCGATGTTTATTCTGTTATGCTAATTTTACGCGTTTAGTATATAGTGATGATCTCTAGGTGTAAATTATACTATTTTCAATTGCAAATTAGTAGAAGCATTACTGTAAATACACGTTATGCTGGATACTCGAAGGTTACTGCCACCAGTGCATTACACGAGTATACGATAGATAATTCTCAGCTATTATCATGTGATCCACCCTATTCACGAGGGGCTTAAACTTATATGAATCCAGTTTTTATTTTCTCCTTAATTTTTTTCAGCTGTCGATTAATTTTTTTATTTTTTTTTGTGTAATTTTAATCATACTTATTTATTTACGGTGAAAAAACACTATCAATCAACATCTTGATTATACCTACAAATATTTCTACTTCATTACAATAATATTTATTCGAATATCATGGTTCGTTATTTGGAAACTACATCTCGCGACCCTTAATATTCTAAAAAAAATAAGAGTAACAATAAATTGATAGAAGATTTTAGATTTGAACCTCATATTTAATTAGTTCGTTGTTATGGTATGGAAAACAATGTTATTCTTGCACTTTGTGTAGTTTGCATAGATGTATATTGCTCATCATATATCATTCACATATTTAACAGATGAAGTGTGATATTTTTCAATGAGCCGTTTTAAATGAGGTGCATACGTGCATTAAGCACTCTATTATATCGCTATTCTTAGGTAGACTAAAGTCTGCAATTATGACATGTATGCAATTAATTTCAGCATTAAACGATTATAAATTATCAATTTTAATAACGACAAAAATATTGTAATGCTTAGATATAATTTTCCGGTATTAGGAATTTGATCTCATTTTTATTGCAAGCAGCTGCTGAAAAAAGTGCCTTTCAGTTGATTGCTGTAATATACATTTAGCAACATAGTAAATAATAAATCTTTTTTCTTAATTAGATAATAAATTATTCTACTAATTGTATATGTTACTTATGATTTTATTTAGAAAATCGTCATGGAAAAAAATAGACTATTAAATTATCGCAATGGAAAGAAGAACAATAGACTCACACCTAATATTCATTAAATAGCACCTCGCAATAGAATTCATGTTACGATTATGATACATGTGTTAATAAGCTTAATGCAGTCCATTGTCACAGTAATAAGGTTGCATTCATATTTTCATGACAATAATAAACTTTGTATGAAAAGTTGTTTAGATATTATTGAACTTATTTTAATTTTTATTGATATAACATTCAAAATTATCGTTTATTAATTAGCCATAATTAAAAAGCATCATTGCACATGAAGAAAAAAATGTTATCAAATATATATCAATGAAAATTTACTGAACTATAAAGTATTTTAGAGGGATAAATGTAAAATTCGTACAAAAATTAGTATTAGAATAATAATAAAAATCATCTACTTGGTAAAAATTTGTACTAAACTATTATTGATATTTTGACGCTCATTCATGAAAATTTCAAAAGTTTCAATCATTTTTGTAAAAATTTTATATTCGTTCTTCATATACTATACAATTCAGTGAACTTTGATTCATCATTTTTGATTAATCGTTTTTTCTTTGTATTCAATTTTTTGCATCAACAAATTTCAACCGCACCGTTGCCTGTTTTTTATTTTAAATCTTTGTCAGATTTTTTTTTTTTCAATTATAAAAAACTTGGCTCACCATTCAAACATACTCCAATGATCGTTCCGCTAGTTGTAACGGCTTTAAGACTAAGGTTATCGTCAATAGCGGAAGTGCTGTACTCTTCTAATTCAACACACGTGCTATTCTCGCCCGTTGGAATCAGTTCGATTGCCTCATTCAGTGGCTCATCTCGGAAAAAAAAACGCCGCAAAAATTTTATAACCATAGGCTGATCCTCTTTTGTGATCAGCTCGATATGGTAGTCCATATCTCGAAGTTTGTCGTCAGCATCATCTGCCAGCTAAAAAAGTTAAATAAACACATTAGCAACATTGTGTGTTGGATTTCAAAAAAATGGAACAACTGAAATACTATAAAAACCTAAATAATTCATGCATTGTAATTGAGAATTGAATGGAATGTGTTTATTATTATTATTTTCATTCAAAAATAGTTCGTGTCAAATAGAAGTGGTGTGCTACTGATATCGAACTTGAAATAATTTGTTCTACTTCGATTCAATTGAATTGAACGATCTAATGACAGAGGTGTAATGACAGAGACGTGATACTGCTTCAAGCGTTATGATTGAAAAAAATGTAACAATATATAAAATTGTACATCTTGTTGGATTTTTACAAGTGATAAGAATAAAAGAATTATCCAGAATATTAAATAATGTTATATGATATATCAAAACTGATATTTCTTACAATCAACAATCAACACCACAGAGATCAATCTGTTTTGACCTATTTTTGACATGAGTATTTTAACGCGATTATTTTCAACGAGGTGATAATTAAAACAATGTAGTATTAGCTCGAGATTTATAGAATGATCTCATGAAAATATATTTATTAGATAGTTTAATGATTGTGAGGGACATTTATATCTCTCAGTGTCATCTTCATTTTGATTGATGAGCATGAATTTTATGATTACACTACCATAAACAATGCGATCGAAAACAACACATTTAGTTTTTGTGATTTACTAAAACGTCAATACAACGTCAGAACTAAAGTTTATCCATAATACATACTCAAAAGGTCGTCTTAATTTATTTACGATCACGCTAAGTATACACGCAAATTAGCATGTGAACAAATAAAAAAATTTTATAACAACTTACATATTACGTGAACATGCTACTTTTATAATAAATAACCAAAGATGTATTTTCAAGATTGATTTGTAGAAAATAATTAGTTGTTATAAGATCGTATATGACATCAGGAAATGTTAAGTCAGGCGCATTAAGATATATGAAATTATTATGTTATGTTATTATTATTATTATTATTAAGTTATATCATTAAAGTAAGTAATTATTAAGTTATGTTATCAAAATAAGATGTAATTGAGTCAGTTAGTAGAAAAAGAACCCGAGTCGATTTGATTTTCTTTTCATTAAACATTTTTTTTGGTTTTTTTAATAAACTTGACGTTAACTTATTGAACAATAGGTTGAACTTGAACTGTCAACTATAATTTTATTCAAAATTTACATCATTAATACATTGTTTGCTTAATTTTCGATAATATTTTTTGAATAAACTTAAATCGACTCAAGTTCTTTTTTCCAATAACCGACTCAATTATTTAAAATATCAATGCATGCTGTTGCATACAATTTGACAGACAAAAATTTTAAATAACTACACAGAATTCTTTTATTCTATTGCTACTAAAATTCATTTTATCTGTCAAAACCAATTCCACATGTCTGAATATAATATTTACATAATTTTAAATAGCTCTTGAATTATTCAATACGTTTATTGATGTTTAAAATCAGTTTTGAAGGAAATAAAAGAACTAACCATAGTAAATATACCAAGAAACTCAAATATTCAGACAGATGAAAAAACTTGAATCAAATGGAAAAATACTTGTGAGAGAGTAGAAATGTAAAAAATCATTTGTTTATTAATTTTTCAATCTCTAAAATAAAATTGAACATACAAAGAATGAAAACAATTTTGCCTTTTGGAAACGAGCCACGAAATGAACATCTTCCAAGAAAAACTGTTTAATGAAAAAAGAAAATTATCTGAATAATAAGATAATTTACCTAATTTCAAGTAATTATTATTTACAATTGAAATAAAAGGCAATGTATTGGAATGGTATTTCTTGTTTCAAGTAAGTCTATAGGTATAGCTTTTATCATGCAGACCGATAAACTTCCCGCCTTATGCTGATAAATGTAAACAGTGCTTTCAATTATGTTATGCACCGAAAAGATTTATTCCATCTGTGTATGCAAAAATAACTTATTGTTGTGGAAAAGTTATTTCATTTTTAATTAGAAACTTCCTTTAAAATTCCAGTTACAACTGAACTAAAAATTTCTCGTAAAAAAACAGACAAAGTAATAAAAATCATTTATCAGCTGATGTAATTCGGTTATCACAAAACATAGTTAACTGCGACAAATCTAATTTTTCATGACAACGAGCGCTTTCAAAATATTCGAGATACAAATATATATACGTCTTATATTAATCTTATTTTTATTCCGTTTTTTAAATTAAATGTATCATATACAATAAATTCTCTTTGAAAATATTTAGACATTAAGAAAAGTATATGACCCAGAAAGATGGTAAAATTAATTGATATTGTTGCTCACCGAATATCTCGAAATTTCTGGTATATTTTTGATGAAAGAATTGTCGGATTTTTCATTGCGAACAATTTCTCTTGTAACTGTCAAAGACTCCATTTTGACAGAAGAGATTACACAAGAACAGTCAATCGAGTTTTTATTTTCCGTATTCGGCACTGTTGGCGAGACAGTCTTTTTTCTTCATTAGTTTAGAATCGAATTGAATATGATTATTATTGCGGCTTTTTTTTTAGTGACTGGGCAACATCAACGTCACCGTAGTCGTATAATACTGTGCGTCGTGATAGGACTTCGTCGATCTTATATAGACTCCTACTGACCAAAGCCATTCTTGTAGGTTCAGGGACGAATTCGTAGCTTACACCTATTAATTTTACTAAATATATAATACGTATTTTATCAAAATTAAGAATCGGTCGTTTTTCCATCAATAAGCTCATTAATTCAAATCAAAGAAAATTGTTCAATCGGCTAGTGTCTTTCTATTGCAACTAATATTTTTTTCACAGTATCATTTATTTGATTTTTTTAATTAAAAATAAAAGGTGAGCCTTTATTTTCACTTCCCTGTAACCATAAAATAATAAAATGGTATTGATGAATGTTAAACCAATTGAGTGTTTGTCCTTTTTTTTTTTTTTTTTTTTTTTAATTCGAACCGTATTCAGAAACTTATGTTTGGAATAAAAAATGATTGAGAAAAGGACAAATACTTAATTCGATTAACATTTATTAATACTGCTTTTTTATTTTGGGTTTACAGGGTTCCTAAAAACATTATTTATTCCTGTTTATGCTTCTATTTATTTTACATCTCCATTACAACTTAATTAAAAAAATAAGATTAATTTTGGAAAATATTTTTCTATTTATGAAAATTAGGTCAAATATTTGATCTGGTTTATGCTCAAAATTATTAATAAAAATGTTCAATAAATTTGTTTTCGTCATGTGAAGATTCATCTTTAAAAACGCGAGAGCTCAGATATTGACCGCACACAGTTGACGAGCATATTAACGTGTCAACATTAATCTGAGTTAAATCGAATAATTATCACTCATTATGCTACTCAGCAATCAAAAAAACTTCAACTATTAATTTTCATTATAGAATTGCATTGAAACGTACAAAAAGTATTTGTAAACCAATATTAATTTTTTATATTTCTCTTAAAGATCAATAAGAAAAGCAAAAAAAATGAAATTAACTCATTAGGATCCAATTGAATTATTTGTTTGATATAAGATAAATTTTCAAGTAAATATATTAAAATAATTTTACAGTTATAAAGTTAATATCTTTTAGTCCTACAGCAAAGAGTCATTGCAAAAGCTCATAAAGTTTAACTTAGTATTAGGGTTACTGGCGTGTTGTCCTATTTTTGCAATTATGATAGCATTTTTGATTAAATATAATATACTAGCCAGCAAAAACGTATAAAGTATATTGAATTTACGTTTTATCGTTTTGAACGTATGCCAGAAACGCGATTTACAAAAAGCCTATATTTAAACGAACAACAAAATTAATTAACAGAAATTTTCGAAATACAAAAGCAAACTAAAATTGTTTCGAAAATTATGCAAAAAAATTTGCATACAATTGTTTAACAAATTGATGAAAAAAATGTTCAAAACAACAAGGGTACAAAAGTTTAGTCTAAAAATTAATTCTTTATTTAATTGAAAAACTCCTTTCAATCAACTGTACGCGTTGATTCGATTATATTTATGGCTTTTGTAATTAACTCACAACAATTTACTAGATTAGTACCTGCCTTTAAAAAATGAAGTGTAAACGTAATACTAATTAGTTTTTTTTTTGCTGTCTTACAAACTTCTACTTATTATTTACTGTCGCTCACATGACAATTTTATGAGCTATAATGGTACAGAAGCTTAGAATAAATATGAATACAATTTGTTTGGCTTGATGATCAAATAAAAAATCTACATGATAAGAATGTTGCACTTAATAATTAAAATTGCAACGTCAAAAAATTACAGTTTGGTGTTAATATTTTTAAAAATAAAATTAATTTTTTTATACACTAATTACATACTTCAACTTTGATAATTTCACTGGTCTGCTTATATAATGACGTAAACACATAATTAATTGGTTTGCTCTTTGTCGCATGATTAAACTGTATCAGAGTTAACAGTTTCTGTAGTCGTATAATTTCGAAGAATCATTTTGCTCAACTTCTGATAGGTCAATGAAGTCATAATGTAAACGGGTACTGATTGAACCTTGCAAAAAAAATTACTAAGAAAATTTTATTTTCAACATTTGAAAGGTAAACTGATAAAAAAGTTTGAACAATTCGAAGAATACGCATTGAGATTCAGTGAACTGTTCATTACATAATGTGCAAGTCAAAAGTGTAATAAAAAATGATTGCATCGAAATGTTAGTTTTTGTTCATCTTTCCAATATTTGTTGGTATTTCATGAATTATTTAATAATTTTTATGCAAATTTTTATTCGTTTTGAGATAATATAAAATTAGGACCTGCTTTGAAAATTGCATGCATTGAATAAATAAATAACACATAAAGAAAATTATATGACATAATATGGTTAGTGATTTTTAATACTGTAATGAGCATAAATATCATAAATTTACCATTCACAATGCAACAATATAACAGTACATTTATAATCTGATTGATGTATGGATATGATATTATTTTTTAATTCCTTTATGTAGTTCATAAATTTTTTTATTTACATTTTCTTCATTGTGTCACATCTCTCAATAAAATGCAGGTGGAATATTCATTAGAATCATCTTACTCACAAAAAACATAAATACTGTTCGTGCAATTCATCCTATTATATATAACAATATCATTTGTTGAATTAATTTAATTATTTTTATCACAAATTATTATACCATGAAAAGATATCATATTTCTTACATCATAAGATTGAACAAAATAAGTGTGACACATAGAGTTAAATATAATACTTCAAATTTCATTGACTGATGATGATGTACAGTATGAAAAATGTTATATCAAGTGACACATTTATCTCAGTATGTCACTCTTACTCTATTTGATTCTACATATTACACATTACAAAATCATTTTCTTACTGCAGTTTTGTGAATTTGTCAAAGTTGAAGTCCATGGTAAGAACGCGAGACGCGAAAAAAGGTGTCCGTCGTGTTATTGGCATTCTCAGTTGGGAATGTGACAAAAAGACAAGATACGAAATCGTCGTCGTTAAAGACCATTGCGTCGATAATACGCTATTAATATGCAAATAGAATCGCAGCAACCTTCTACAGGTATAGAGTAACAATGCTGGTTTGACTCTGGCGTGACTTCAAGGCGATTCCTTGTACAACTATTAGAAGCTAATTGCAACAGGTTCCTAACAAGACGATATCACAAGTGTAGGTGCTGCTTGATTTATTATAGAATATAACATGCAACGTAATCTCTTTTTCATTTTTTACACCGGCTGTAACACGAAATCGTACTTTTTTCTGCCTCATTATTTATTAACAATGATTTCTTTTCTAACATTGTACTCTTCGTCATGATATTTTATTTCATTGAAATCTGAGTTACTTTACAAGAAAAACAAATATTACAAACTTTTTTCTTTTATTATTATTTCTCACAATACGTTATCTAGATCAGTTTCATTTGCTAGAGGGAGAAACTCGAGAGGTGTGCTGGATATATTAAGATAGGGCGAACCCCCTAAATTGCTTTTCTCTACATTAACTCTCTGGCGTGTGGAATAAATTGGTCTTTCCTAATTAACCGCTTTTCGTACACTATTTCGATATCAATATTAAACATCACTCTGATACATTGTACTTTCATTTATAATTGCAATTTAATTTTATCCCGAAAATTCATTCAATTTATTAAGCAAATTCAAACTAAAATATATCATTCTAAAAGTTGAATCAAACAATGAATTGAAATTCTGGGTATTTGAGATTTATTTAAATTTAAATTATTTGAATAGATTATTTAAATTTGGATAAACTTACTTGGAGATGAGAAATGTGTTTTTTTTTTTTTTTTTTTTTTGCAAAAAAATTATCTTTTTTTGACATGAATATTATCTTGGACGAAGAATTCTTATTCTTTGGTATTATTCAAGATGGAGTATGTAATTCCTCAATCGATCATTCTTAAAAATGATACGTTTGAGATTTAAAATTTTCTACGAAGGGTAAATGTATTACTCATCGACCCTACTACAAACTGCGTAACGGTCCGTACTATTACTATGACTCCCCTCAAAATGTATTCTAGGAACATTTTGAAAAGAGGAGATCTTGAATAAATGTATTATTTAGAAAGATGACATGTTTTGATAGTCATCAAGTTCAGTAGTATAAGAGAGCTTATGTAATTCCTCAACGGAAGCACCGATATAGTCTATAGAAATTCATGGTTTTTGTATTCTAGTCCACATCAAGGTCCGATGGTAGTGTCAAGGCTTGCTAAGGATCTATCATTCTTCATGTAAGTAATATTCAGATGACGATCGGAAAATATTAAAAGATGACATTCTCGAAGTATTTATCAATTCAATTCAGTTCAATGTTGAAAAATTGTATTCCGTCTGAACTTGTCATTTAGCAAATATTTATGTAAAATCATGAATGGGTATCCCAGATCCTACAGTTTTTCTGCCAGGAGCAGTGTTGCATGTCTAAAATTGAATTCACTTCCATAATTTTATTCTAATTTTTCCTTATACGTAACTTGAAAGCGCCACATTCCGTAGCGTTTGATTTTTTGTTGCACTGCCACAAAAAGTCCACTGCCTATTCATTGCTTTTCTAATAGAACATTTATTGGATGTTTCATGTCAATAAAATAAGCCCGATTTGGTTTGCATTTTGTGGCTACATCTAAGTTGACCCGGTCTTGTCCACAACTGAGCTTGGAAGGAAATGATTTCACCATTCAATGGGCACTATCGAAGTATTTAGCAGGAAAAAATCTAATGTTGTATTTGTTCAAAAGTTTCTCCAATTGCATTGGTCAAACCAACCCTCGTCTTTGGCTTCGGATGTGTCAACTACCCGCAAGACACTCATTTTTGTCACTGCAATAACAATGCCCTATTTAAACATTCCACATTTTAAATGCACCAATACAATTTTTCAGTTAAGTATCATTCTTATAATTAAAATATTTCGATTCGTCAAAACACAAGATGTCAAAATAATTTACAAGACTGTACCATCTATACTCGGATCTATACCCTTAGTATTTATTTATCATTCTTTACTGTCTGTCAACTCGAAAAACAATGAAATCTTCCGGATATAGAAGCTTACGTAAAAGAAAAAAATAACCATTTGGTTTCTAAACTTTAATTAATTATTGTTATTATTGCAAAAACCGTCAGATGTTGAAAGCGTAATTGCACACTTTTGCGACGGAAAATCAATATATTTTCCAGGTGCTTTTCGTTAGCCCACCTGGTCGGGTTATCTACTTTAAAGGCAAACATCGCAGTTCCGAAAATTTCACAAGTTGATTGTGCACAAAATCAAAATGACTTAATTTCAGGCATGATTTGATTGAATCACAAATTATGCCCCTAGTATAAATGCAGCGCAATTTTTCGGAAGGAAGCGACATCAAGATTCATTGCACGTTCAGATTTGTTATCTAATGTAAAGAAATAGCAGAGCTAATATTTGGGTCACCGCAGATACCAAATTAAATCGGTTTCAAACAAATTTAATAGTTTCCAATTTATAATAATAATAATAATAATAATAATAGTAAATTGGCTGTAACATTTTTACACTGAAGCAAAATAATAACAAACCTGTTGTGAATAAATGAAAATGAGATTCAGCGCATAATTTACAACTCGGTACAGTCAACAAAACTTGACTATAATATATATGATCCCAAGTCAATCTACATTTCAAATTCTAATAATACTCAAACGAAAAATGTATGTATAATTAATCCATATCAAATAGTAACAGAATTAAATTTTTAACCGAAATGCGTGACAACTAAGAACTATTTGCGCACTAAGTACAAGATGTTAATAAAAATAAAAAAGCGGAACAATAGTTTTTTCAATGTTTTTCGAAAGTTCCGTCTACAAAATAATTACGGAAGTAACTTGACTGCAGCTAAGCTTGTGTTGTATATTTATGCAAATGAGAAGAGACGCAAAATCATGCTTGTCAAACATTTAATTATAATTATAAATGTTACATACGTCATTCGTGAGCCAGTCACAATTAAAAGAACATTGTAATGTAAGATAAAAACAAATATCAATTATTTTTGAAACTAATTAATCGTTTGCGACAAAAGTTACGAATCATTGATATTACGTCTCGTTTCGAACTCGCATTCAGAGATACGTACATTCTGCGTACTCTGCAAAATATAATCTAAGAAGCACGTGTGTATGCGTCCAGCGTTCAAAACAACTCTACAAAAACAGAAGAGCGGCTAGTAATTTTAGAACCGAAAATGTTTGTTACAAAAATTAAAATGAAGTGGTTGCTAAAAAGTAGAATTACACGTGAAAGCCAGTTCCGTGCATGTGAATGAGGATTCGATGGAGATGCTATTGTTACGTTGACACGTAACGTTGAGCAGAAAACAGACAACCGAATGGAGCGATGCAAACAATTCATCAAGCGGCAGATTCGTATTTTTCGCCGAAGAAAACTACG
>JAAMPD010000710.1:0-39167 GCA_025266255.1 Trissolcus basalis | reverse complement strand
TACATAAATCTATAAAGTTTAAAAAGAAATTTTATTTTTTACTATAAAAAATTTACATATTACAATTTAGTATTAGAGTGTTCTTTATTTAACAACTGAGTCAATTTTTTATATAAAAATAATGACAACTGTTATTTTATCGGAAATGGCTTTTTTTAATTCAACGTATATCCGTGCAACCACTCTAATTCTCCAACATAATTTATAAAGTGGAAATGATTTTGTGGTGAAAAATGGTATAACTTTGAATAACGGTGTATTTTTCACCTAGATTCGATCGACTTGCAAATAGGAGTAATCTGTTAATGCAATCCGCTCTCGTGCAATCAGATTTCTTTTTTCAAAATTCAAGTTTTGGTTTGTTTTCGAGAAATGATTGAATTATGTGCATTATACCGTTGGGGTAAACATTTCTGGCTGAAAGGCCCGCTTTGATTATAGTAGTTAAATCCATTTTTTACAATCCATACACGTGTACTAATTTTGTTCGCTTACGATAAATCGATTGTTTTTTTGTTTCAATTTATAGGTTTTTTTGTTCGAAACGAATGTGTTTGATTAATGAGAAATCATTACTAATGAATTTTTTCAAATCGAAACATATTTAGCAAAACGACCCGATAATGGGGATAAAATTCGATCTATAAATAGTATTAAAGGATGAATGTATGTATATGGCGTCTATACAAACGGTCCAAATAATTTGTTATCTCTGACCAATTTCGAGTGACCCAAGGGCATTTCTGCATAATTTGCATCGTACTCACGATAAAACCGCAACGATATCAATTCAATCAATGATACCTGAAAAGCATCGGGGCTTTTCGAAAATGACGTTCAGCCGTTGAACTGATAGCTCCAAATACTCATCAATTAAAAAAAAAATCATTACAGTTTCATAATTTGTAGCTTGCACCGTCGACGAAAGTGCACGCCTAAGTTTTGTATCAATGGTATGATATATTTAATGGCGGATTTGGCCCCCTGTAATTTGTGAAACAATTATCACCAGATGCACGTCAGTGGTTCGGCTGAATTTTGATCGTTCAGATCAAACATTTGATAATGCTGCGCCATTGACGAAACACACGAACGAAATTTAGCTATGATTTTCGGGAGGTTGAATTTGCGCTCGACTTGCAAAACAGCGTGGTTGCATGGCCAACGTCGGATTAACACTAGTCGGTAATTCATTCCATTTTCGGATGCGCACACTTGGTTCGACATTTTGAGACGGTGACTTTCGATAATTATACCACCGTGCGAATAAATCGCACGAAATAACGTGTGCGTCGTACGTGCGGAATGTTTCTGCTCACATTAATTAAAGCTCGTCCGTCATATGTTTTGCGTAAATAACAAATGAACCATTCGATGGCCCGGTATCATCTAAAGGTTCGGTTGTATGCACAAAATTTTCAACCAGTTCCGAATTTGAACGGACGATTTTGCAATTTTGTGTTTGCAAAGCAGTCGTACAACAATCTAAATCGATTTTCAAATATCTTTTATAAACAAGACCGTGTTTTGTTTATTCTACACTTACTTGTGCTGTTGTAATTATCGAATTCCGATCCAATCGTTTAATTTGATAATTAAACTCACTTATTCAATTAAGCAAATGGATGTCAAATGATGTACCTCCCAAACCTTTGTCAAACAAACGATTAATATATCATTCTAATATTCGTACAACGAGCGGAAAATGTAAAATAATTAATTGCTCGTACGAAAGTTGATTTCATGGCCCCAGTGTGCGATTGAATGTTGTCTATTCCTATACTAAAAATGATGAAAATGAAATAAAATAAAAATCCAGTAACGAAATGTTTGATCACTTTTTCATTTATTTTTGAATTCATTTCAGGAAAAGTTTATTGTTATCGGTTACTACGTGACGAATTGAATTTGGAATATAATTCCAAGAGAGATATATACGGTAATAATTTTTGATTTGGTTCAAATTATGTGGCCTAGTCTTGGGAAAGTGAAAAAGAGCAGCGAGTTTGGTTACCAGTGACGGCGATAGGTTCATTAAGTTGGAGCGATTCGTTAAAGCGTGAAGAAAGTTTGTGTGCGCAAATTGCGTGAAAATTAGCTGGCCGCAGACCGCAGCACACACTCGGCTGGCGACACATGCACAGATGCAGTGTTTTTGTTCAAACCGGAGTTAGTTCGCCGTAAGTCGGGCAAAAACATCGCGATAAAAGTGCGTCCAGTGTATCTGCCGTATAGCGCATTAACTACTGTCGTTGCTAACTCGAATTCATTCCTCCTCGGTGGAGCAGACTCATTTTCAACTGCTCCTTTCTACGTTCTTACCGAGACGTGAGTTCACTAGAAAAAGACAACTTATCATATCATATTTTATATGATACTGTAATTACGTCACTGACCTAAATGTCGCTTAGTGCAATTTCCCCAACAAACTGTGCTTATCAAGGTCGGAAAAGTTTGTGATTTTCACCCCCCCCCTCCTCCCCTAGTTGCAATTATAATTGAAGCAAATCCCCACATTAATCACTTTTTTCTGATGGGGCTCTGCATTTTCAAGTAGTCATTTCGGTTGCGATAATAAAAGTTGGTTTCCATATTCAAAGTCGATGCTTTGCATTTTCAACATTTTAATTTGACCAGGAAGAGGAAGGGGTATGTTTTTGATGGAATAACAAATCGCGTTAAAACGCTCGCGCGAGTGTTTTCGGTGTATTTTCTTGCCCTCGAGTTTCGTAAAGAGTGGCTGCTCGCCTTTGAAAGCGTGGTCGCTTCTTTATCGTGAGGTCGCGCTGAAAGGCGAGTTCACGATGTCTGCGAGAACCGTGGGTATTCGATTTTTCGCGGAATTTAGGTAATATGTTGTCGGACGCTCGACCGGGAATGTGCACGCACGGTTTATGTTGTCGCCCGGATACACGATGCAGCGTAGCTTCGAGCTTTTTGGATCCTGGCCAGTGCAATATTCTGGGCCTCCCCTTCGAAACCATTTCGAATAATGAATGGCCCTTCTTTAAATCTCTCTTGAATCCATTAAGTTACAAGTTTTGAATTTCATCCGCCAACTTGGGAATTTTTTGTCCAAAGTCTGATTGCTTTTAGTCAAGATAATTGTTTAACCTGAACTCAATTGCACAAAAACTAATAACTAAAACAGAAAACATTTTTCTGTGTATACACGGAAAAAAATTACTGACGACTGTTCAACACATTTGTAAATACGGTGTAAGAAAAAAAAATTTTTAAACACAGTCGCTATGAATGTGACACAGTGACTTTGACTGTGTTACACAGTTGAGATTGCTGTGTGCACATTCATAGCGACTGTGTAAAAAAAAAATTCTGACACAGAACTTACAAGTACGTTAAACAGTAGTCAGTAATTTATTATTATTATTTTTTTCGTGTAGTTCGAAAGATGTGTGGGCTTTGTATTTTTATTCGGTTGATTTTTTTTATGACAAGTTTTGAAAGCAGCGAAGCGGGTCATTCAATATGCCAAGTACTTTTGAACGTTGGAAGATGCACGGAAACATTACCACAGTGTGTTTGTTGCACAAACTAAGGAACTGCAAATAATCGTGGCGGGTACAAAGCTCACGATATTTTATACGATCGTTCAGTGATGTCAAAGAGAGGACACCAATAGTCGTTCCTCGGTTGTCCGCCGTTAGTGCCATCTTACGAAGCAAATCTATATTACAGAGAGTCCAGTTGTCGTAAAAGCATCTTTGCGGCCTGTTTAATTTCAACTGACAATTTGAACGTTCAATTCAAATTATAGCTCCCAATTCATTCCCAAGCACGAACAATAAATAAAACTGCTACGCGCAGACCTCGCTCTCCACCAATCAAATTTGAGTCTTGAGGATTGATTTTACCAATATTCAGGAATTCTGTTCAACATGCGACTTCAAGAGAAATTAATCGGGTTTGTTCAGAATTAATTAGTAATAGTCGGTTCCATTGAATATTTGTTTTAGTAAAATAGGATTGTTATTTTTGAACTGATCGCTGCTTCGAACAGATGTTCCTTTAGATTTTGGTTACACAAGGGTGATTACTGAATTTCTATCGAAACGAAAGAGAAAAATTGGCGAACAACAACTTGTTTTTGTTAATGATTGCTTTATTGGGTGCAAAATTCGATGGTTTATCGGCAATTAAGAAGAATAAGAACAAATCCGGCAATTATCACGTGAAAATAGAGGCAGACCAGATTTATGACCCACAAAACAGAGGCGAAACTGACGAAATGCGTCTGCCTTAGCAGTTCCATTAAAAGTTTACGCGAACAAGATGCGCGCAAGAGTTCTCAATGAAACATTCCGAAATGATGTTAAACTCGTTTGTTTTCACTCAAAACACGTCGTTGGCGGCTTAACAAGTTTGGACAAAAAAAAACGCGAGGTAGAAAAAAAATTTTTTTTTACCCGCTCCGCAACCGTCAGTCGGTTGTCCGCTGAATTGCTATCCGTTACGGAATTTGCTCTAGTAATTAAAAGTTTGAAATTAGCACGTGTTTCGAAGTGAAATCCACAGAGGTCAAGTTCCATGAAAATTTATTCAATTTCAATTTTGCCGAATGCAAGCGCACACCCGTTGACTGACATTTCAAATGGGAAAGAATTTTCGATTTCAAGTTGTTGATCGCGGCCGAGGTATCAATTAAAATGTTTCGTAACAACTTTGAAAAACGAGCGCGCCATGTTCGTTCCCGCGGATGAGTTAAAATCTGGTTGGCGTAAATTTCGCCGGGTCTGACGGATTGCGACTCGCTCGAAAATTCATGATCGCCGGTTTTGGCCCGCACATTGTTCGGGACGTCCCATAAATTATGCATGCGTTTTAAGTGTAATAATTAAGCCCTAACTAATAAGTGCAGGTGAATTTGACCGAGAAGCGAGATGGCCGTAATTGGTAGTGCCCGAAAGACAGCGCCCTGTTTAACAACTTGGCTGATATCCTCCGACAGAATTCCTCAATAAAATTTATGACCGGGTACTTTGCCGATAGGACATTCGGTGACTTAACCCCGCGTTGCGGTTACCAAAGTTGCAGTTCATACGAGCCTTTTCTCGGCGACTGAATTTCAACTATTTCCAAGGCACCGTATGGGAATGGTGTTTCTATGTTTGACACGAAACTAGCAGTAATATATACGACAGCGCGGCCCAATCGTTACGTTTCATTTTGCCCGCGCGTTACTGTAAAGTAAAATTTATAACGTCTGTGCGATTTTAAATTCCTTTTTTTTTTTTTTGTATACGGCGAGATAAGTTTTGGAATAAGCCATACGTTTTTATGGTGATAGATGCCGTTTAGGGCAAAAGAGCCGGGCGTATTTTTTAACGCTCCAATTGCTTGCTTTATTATCCTTTTTATGGTAACACTCACTGGGGATATGCTTTCTAACATTTATGCCCGCCGGTTCCATCGCCTTTTCGTTTTTGATCCAATCATAAATTTACCAATCAAATAATCTTTTTCTCTGTTTCAGGTGAGTACAGATCGTAGTTAGTCAACGGTAAATTCTGCGCGAGTGAGTTTGTAATTTTCTCCATACATCTAATCAGATCTTTAATATTAATCAGAGATTATAAATGCAACAATGAGGGTATAATTATTTTCCCAGTATATTATATAGCATGCAATTTCTATTGTTGATTCATTTAATATATCTCAAATTTGACGTGGATTACAGTAGTTGAATTGTTCTTGTCTAATAATAATTCGTCATAATTATACTCAAAAATACGCAAATTCCACTTTGGCGTGAAAACGCCCTGCCAATTGCAAAATCCTTTGGAATCATGCATAACGTTAACGACCCTCGGGATTGCATGATGAAACTTGCTTTACAAGTATAAATTATGATAAAACAATTATCAACAACATCCCAAAGAACCAAATCTCATCCTTTTGAATAGGAGGTTTGCTTTGTTTAACAAAATCTTGTTGGGAGCATAAAGATTTCTTGCTAACATAAAGAGAGATTTTCATGCGGAAAATTTTAAAAAACGAAAACGGAAATAGAATTTATATTCTTCTCTTTTTTTTTATATTATGAAAAAGAGGTTAAAGCCTGGATGAGATTTTTTCCTGCATATTTTTTTCATACAATTTTTTTTCAACAAAAAAGCGTTATTGAATTTTTTTTTCATAGGCACTTTACTATTTTATTTTAAAATGATTATTTTTCAAATTATCACGTTAAACTCTAAATTTTTGTTGTCCGCTTAGAAAAATAGTCAAAATTGTATCAACCACTAGCCGTTAAATGATTGATTCTGTGAAATCAAAATCAATTACAAAAAAAAATCGGATTTTGCATTTTTAGGAGAACGATGAAGTTATTTGAATGGAAAATACACACAAACTGATGGAATCATTAAATTATACTTTAGCATGTAAAATGTTTCATTTAATTGTAACTATTTCAATCGAACATACTTTCAACAAGAGCGAATTTTGTTCAAATATATATGAGTACGCTCTCAAAAACTATGTGCTTTAATGCATCTCACGTTTACAAATTAGAATAAAATTGTTGGGTATTTATACTTTTGCAAGTTATATTCAACATTTGAATTATTTGAGCACGGTTGAAGGCACATGGCAAAATGAATTTAATTTGTCCTTATGTCTTCAACTGGCAGATCAAATGCAAATACCTGTAATCTTATTAGCAAGAACTTGGACTGACGTTTGCAATTGACAACAGCTGAAATTGTTGGGTTCTCGAAACTGCAATGCAAGTCGTGTGCTTTGGACACATTACGGTTGCACTTATGCCCAGGTCATTGAAGCACGACGTTAAGTTGCATAACTTGAACAAATGAACGTCGCGCGATTCTAACCTCCGTCAGTGTGAAATATTTCTGCAAATGAAATGTATATATGCAACATCGTTGAAACGAATGCAAACTCTCTAAATATACTTTTCATCGTCGGTTCGATGATTTTTCACGATGATCGCAATTGAAAGAACGATCGAAAATTGGTATACGCGCGGAGAGAGAGAAAAAAGTGTCGAGTCATTGAAGAGAGCTTCGGGATATACAAAATACATCACGTTCATGATTTATCGCCACGACGGCATGAAAAATCGTCGGTTAAATAAATGCGGCGCTTTCAAAGGAGCTCCTCGCTTCTCTTCCGCGCGGTTCCTTTGTTTTTTCCGTTTTCTTCGCGTTGTTCGATATTAAATTACTCCTGCGCCGGTTCATTTTTATAATGAACTCGGCGCGCCGAAGAATACGAAATCTTCGGGACGATTTATTCTCGCGCGGCTATTGTGAATGGGAATTACTTATCGAATCCAATTTGGCCGATGCTTTCGTTAGTTTGGTTTTTGCTTCTAGAATTGATGCACGCCACGAGTATACGCTGATTTCTCGCGAGAACATTTTTTTCTTCTTCTCGAATTCTTTTGTAGAATTGCACATCTTATGCAAACTTTTCTTCTTTTGGCAAAATAAAACTTCATTTCAAAACTGATAATTTTTATCGTCTCGTAGTTCTTTTGAGAGCACGCCTACCCCGTTCATTCTCTACAGGCTGCGACGCTTCTTTGAGTATGGGCTCCATAATTATGGCGCGTCATAAATCATCGGGCTGCTGGCAGCGCGCGTCTGGCTGCGCAGCACTTACACGATTCGGAGCATTTTTAATTTGTTGTGATGATTTATTTTGGCCGTCGATCACCGACAGACGTTCGGTACAGAGAGTGCGTTCGATTTTTTTGAATTAACGTTATTGCGCTGTTTTTGCTTGAAAGATTGCATTCATATTTCACCAATCGTCAATTCTCACCCATATTCACACTAAGAAAAAAAAAAAAAAAAAAAAACTAATTCATTTACGTACACGTCACAATTTGATGGCAAGATTGAAAACTATAATCGTACACTATTTACGTTTTTATCGAACCGTCAAAGGAGAATGTATACGGTCCCATGGACGATCGAATTAGCAGGAACCGTTGATTGAAATAACCTGTCGTATTTTTCTTCAATTGACAAGCCAACTGGACGATTTGGTCCTTTCAGTTGCACACGCCTACTGTCAATTATTCATTGTTCGTAGAAAAAAAAATTGATATTCGGTCCGTGCCCATTATTACTGGATTTAATCAATTTCTATAAAAATGTAACACCTTTTGCGATCAAGCAAGCTGGCTTGATTGCAAAGGTTACCTGACCGAAATTGCATTTAATCACAAGTTGAAATCTAGAATAAAATTAAATCTAGAATAAAAAGTGAATTCCCCCGAGGCACTTGGGAAATTTGCAATTCAATTTTGATTTGCGCGGATGTGTCCTTTTTTTTCCTCGACCAACATTGAAATTAATACCTTTATAATGTCCAGTAATTTTTCAAGGCAAATTTATTAAATATGATTTTAGTATTACATTTTTTTGGCATGTGACAGGTTTTTAATTCTGGGGACGGGTTGGAATGTGCGGGCAATTTCGTATGCATCGTTGCGAGGCGCACTTTTCGGATGATAAATTATCCGCGATATGTGGTTTGTCGGCGAAACTTCACGTACGTGTTGGTTTTTCCGCGCGCGAATTTTCAGGACGTTATCAGCATACTTCGAGCACACTCGTCGTAATGAGTTTTCCGCCGTTCGATCACACAAATCTCGTTTGACCTCTGCAAATGAATCACTTGTTCCGAAATATCTTTCTCATGTTTTTTGTATAAAAAGTTGAAAATATCGTTCGCTCTTACGAATGGTTTTTCGTTGCTAAAGCTTGTCTTGTTTCAAAATATCGCAGACAACAGATCTATTTTTCTAACTAACATTTAAAGTGTCTTATTTCATAAAATAATAAGTACATTTTTTTATTGTTCCATTTTATTATGTTTGTGATTGAGTTTCTCAAACTAAATATCAAATTTAATATAACAAAACTGCAAAATCCAACGGATTGGAATTATGTAGTATTGCTTTGTTGATATTCATATTTGAAGTTCAAATAACGTTGTTATTTTATGTACGAAATTGTTGAAAAACGTCTCGTTTTATCAAACGAAACAATCACTCTCCAAAGGAGACAGTTTTATTTGAAATCAAAACACTTTCTAATAAAATGTTAGTTAACAAAAAATATTATTTTCAGAGATATCGATATTTATTATTTTATCCTAACTGGTTTTAACAAAAGGCCAAATTTGATTTCCGCGGATTGCTAATCGTCAACCTTGGAAGGGCACAAATGTAAATAAATTATTTAACGTTTGCAAAATTAGTTCCGCTCCGTGAATTCAATTTACAAAATTCGATTTTAGTCTCTTTGGGCCGGAGGCATTCCTCTTAAATTAAGCGAGCTCGAATAACCGCTCGACTTGGCGATTAAATTTCGCAGTGTTTCGTTTATAATATCGGAATTTTAACGCGATACCACTCGACGAATGCGAGAAACGCTATTTTTGTCAATAAAACAAGGATGAGAAACTTTGCCTGGACCGCGCCGGTCGCGGTGGCATTTGAATGAAGCCTATACATTTGGTATTATACTTATAAAACAAGAAACAACAGTTCTATCGATTTTTGTGAGAAATTATTCATCATAGCGAGAGGGATTCGTTGAGCTCTATCAAATTACAGTAGGAAACTTTCCTTCGCTTCAAAGCGATCTGCAAGTCCGGAACAATGGAGCGGTCAACTCACGTAGTACCTAACTAGGTAATGAATCTATTCGTATAATATATATTCATCTCCATTGTTTTGTCGCGTATTACACATTTTGCAAAGTAAATGATATGTTAACGTCAAGCATTATTTGACGGGGGAAAAGAAAAACTTATGACCAAAAATCATATCTCCTTTTGACGAAATCCAACAATGCTTTTTCATTTCGATCAAGATGAAGATTAAATGAAACAAATTTTCATTCGTAGATAATGTCCTTTTCGAATTATCCCTCGCCTGTAATCTCGTATAATCGGTAAAGGATTTGTATTCACGATAACGGTAGATTATTATGGTGAATTACAAGGTAAATGAAATCGTCATTGGGATCGATCGAACGGCATTTTAAATTTTTTATAAGCATCCCACCTTAACGATTTCAATTCCGCGAAGACACGGCTCCACCCTAACAACTGCGCCTCCCTTAAATTCGCATTAAAACGTTTTACCCGCGTCGATTTACCTCGTCTCTTATTCCCATATCTCTTATTCCGCATCTCGTTCGTGAAAGTCATCCAGGGTTTTGCATCCTCCCATCTCGATGCTCGCTCCGCGCATTTGCATAAACTTTTTCCTCCTCCGCTGTCTTTTTCCCTATGATGACAAAAAACACTCCGCAATTGTCGCATTTAATTTTTATCCTCGCCGCTAGTCTCGAATCCGACGCGACATTTTTCTGCCGATTTATAATTGCTTTATAACTTTATATTTCCATGGCTTTTTCATTTTTCTTTTTCGCGTGTCCCTCCCAGGTCTTTTCGTTATCAAAACTTTTTTCATGTTCTCCCGGGATCTTATGTTTGTTAAGAGGTTGATAAATCAGATTGAATGAGAAGTCGGAGTTGAAGCTTTGCTTAGGAAAATGAAAAATTTGGCTGTCGTTTTTGCTCAACGGTTTCTCGTAAGTGGCTGATTTGTCTTTTCGCGGTTGATTTCCTTCCGTATCCACCAATTCCGGTACCATATTTGCAAGGAAGCCACCCGTGAATTTGCGCATTTGGGGTCGCGGTCGATCGACCCCGGCGACTTGACGGAGAAATAAACCATGTTACACGCAAGATGGCATCTTTTGTCCAATTCTTTTACCATCGATCAACGTATCTCTCACGCAACTCATGGATCATCACGGCCAACTGCAATTTTAATTTCCAAGCCTTTTAAAATCAAATTAAAATTGTTTCCAAATGCATATTTTGAAACAAAAGAATACCTTTCAAAACGTCAACTATTTCGGCTATTTTTGTTTAATTTGAAATAATTGGATTGTTTATTAAAAGACAAGTCAATGGGTTCGCGCGATAAAAACTCAAAACAGCAATAACAATTTTAGTATCCAAAAAATGTTTGTTCTCGAAACAAGCGTGAATAGCTGAAAGATCAATTGAAAAGTACGTGCAAAGTAGCGGGATAAAAAATACAATCACTCTTTTCATCGCTAAAACCGTAAATTCAAAGTATCCACTTAATTAGTTTGCCATTTGAACTCGCGAGTGTGTAAAATTATTGCGAAAAATAGAGAAAACTCAAATTAAAAGCGTTCAAACAAATGACCTCCGGTGTTCAATTGGAAATGATCGGTCTATACTTGATGAAAGCAATATAATGATTGGCATCGCATTTCAGCAAATAAGTTTCACGCCATTGAATGATCGGTCGATCAATTTCACGCTGACACATTTTAAATCAATCGTCGCGCCACTTATGTCATCCGCAATGCAAATAATGCTAAGATAATATCCGCCGGCGTGTTCAATTCTTTTCTTTCTCAATTCCCTTCTTTTTTTTTTTTTTTTTTTTTTTGCTATCACAAAATAATCATATTACCGGCAGCTTTGTAATTTCAATTTGTTCTTTCATTCTGCGACATAAAAATTTTATGAAAAAAGTCACGACACTGACATGTAACCACGATCGAAATATTATTAAATCAAAAATTGTTCAAAGAAAGGAATATGAAGGCTGAGTGAAACAACAAAATTCCCGAACGCGACTGTTGGCTGAACGACACGACTTTATACACCGTGAGGCATCGGAGTTGCAACGGACAAAAATATAAATGTTACGATAGATAGTGTTCCCAGAACGAATGCTCCTAAGGGAGAGAGCGAAGGACGAAAAAGCTTCGGACAGCGAGGCAAAACACAAAGATCAAGAGAGACAAAATTGGGTGACCTTTTTGCCTGGATACTGGCCCGATGCAGTCTTTTGACAGTAAGATGATAGAGCGACTCGAAAAGAGTCGAATGCACTCAAACAAATTGAACATCTCAATTGTATTGATGACTTTGAAGGTTCGCTGAATGCAAAAATAAAGTGAATAATTGAGACGGGTGGAACCGAAAAAAGGGGCAGATAAAAGGAGAAAAAAATCTTTGAGCCAAATTTGTGTAGAATTGGCGGAATTATATTCAAGCGAAGTCAAAGTCACATCTTCGAAATGCATTGGATGAAAGAAACGGATTGATTTTGCATGCATGCAATCGATTAGAGGTCGGAATAATCAGGCCAGAATCGTTGTAGCAGCTCGCATGAGCTGTGGTACAATAATAGTTGAATTATCGCAATTGTTCCCGAATTTCGCGCTGAAGTTGACTACAGCATAGGCTCATGCTGAATTGCAAATTAATTGCACAGTGAATACGCTCGACTCGCGTGCCGGACATCAAGGAATGTAACCGGCATTAACTGCCTTTCGTCCGTCCTTCTTTATTCCGTTGCGTTTTAATGCTTAAATCAATAACGTAAGTTCCGTCATAAAAGCTCGGCTTTGTCAACATGTACGCAACGTAATAAACCCAGTTCTTTATGTACAGAAACGTTAACTGATTGAAAATTTAAGTACCCGCGACTACGAGGCAAAAATTGAAATATAAAAAACGAGCGTCGCTAATGTAACCGATTGGTTATAAATTTCTAAGTGCATTAATGTTTGTTTCAATTTGCCCAAGGTCTATCGAGCTATTATCATTTTCAACGGGCGTTGTATAAAATTGTATGAAATTGTTACATCGAAGATTGAGTAAATACTCTGAGTCAAAGGTGGATATCGACCGGCGATGTTTTTTTCTCGCGACTGTAAATGTTAAGATGCACGTAAGCGATGCACCGTTTTCGATAATAAATTAAATCGTCAAGGAATTAAACCAGTTGGCACGTTCCGCATGTTTTTGCTATATTTTTTATGTGCAAGCATTGCCAATATTAAATGGCTCGGATCGGTTGAAAAGGCATCTTCATATTTTAGAAGGCATGCTCGATATTATTGGTTTTGCTATTCGAGAAATAAATGGCAAAGAAAATATTTTTACAAGTCCCCACAGATGAAGCGCGCGATAGGGAGCACTCGGGATATTTGTACGTCTGATATCAAGCAGACGAGCTTCATGTTTAAAGAAGTATCCGGAATCAGTATATACATAAGCTTACAAGAAACATAATGAAATTGCATTTTAGAGGAACATTTTTGCTGCGAAACTTTTCCATCGGAATGATGGAAACTATCGATTCGTCAAAGAGAAAAATAAATAATGATCAGCGTCAAAAAAAATTTTTCCGCCTGTCACAAATTTTTTTAATTAAATAAATAGTCAAACTTAACTATAATTGATTTTCATAGATCAAAATCGAACAATCAAAGTTGCAAGCGAATCATTTAACAGGTTCCGACAATTCGTCCGAGTAACTGTCAAGCATCTCGGCATATTCATTCACAAAAGTTCACCGACTTTGCTGCAAAAGTTTTCCTTCTTCCAATTCTTTTTCTGCTTTTTCGCTCGAGCCAGCCAATTGCTGAGAAAGTCTGTCCCACATCTTTACTGAAGAATTACATCTTTCAGTATGAACATTTTAGGGTGTAGGATGTATCTTAGGAAGAGTCTTAAAAATAGGCCAAATTTGACATTCTTTAAATAGCAAAGTTGTATGAAATGAGGCAAAATAGAAGGGAAATAAGAGAAACTTTTATTCAGCAGAACCTGAAAATGTTATCAGTGATTTTAATACATTTTTAATGCACGCAAAAAAACCCATTATATGGGTTTTTATTACATAAAATTGTAAATTTTCTAGTTTCTAGAATTATAAAAAATTTTTTTAATAAGTTTAAAGGATAATTTATAAGATGTGAAAGATACGTCTGGATTACAATATGATATAGAAATATTTATAACATATTTTTTCTCCTTGTATATACAAGTTTATTTCAATTAATTTAATTGCATAAATTTATGAAACAAAAATAAATTTCAATTTTCATATGAAAAATTATTGAGACTGTAATAAGAAAGATACAAATTTATTTTTAATGTACCTGAAATGTTCCAATGTTATGAAATGTTATGAAAATCCTATGCTGAGAAAAAAAAACGTAAAAAAGTGATTATAAAAAAGTCAATCACTGGAGTTTTCTTTGAAAAAATAAAGAAAAATATTAAATTAAAATTATTTTAAAAAATTGAAAGAGATTGTTCGATGAAACTTACAAACGCCTGCGTGTTTGTATGTAAATTTATAATGGCATTTCTTAAAACGAAATTTTATAATTGCTTAGCAAATTTTCTTGGCGTCGTTAATTTTCAAAGAGGAGTGAAATTGTTCATTGATTCCTTTGTGCACAGAAGATATTTTAAAATCGATTCAAGATTCCGAGCATCAGTGTATGGCAGAGCAGATCAGTCTGAAGAGCGGGTATAAAAGTAATTCAATGCATTGCAGAGACGAGCGTCATATTGTGCCGTCGAGAGCGGAAAGCTATGCAACTTCAAGTGGGAAATATGATACGAAGAAAGCACGATATGACGACTGTTGTAAACTCGCCTGTTCGTGTGGCAGGAGAAGGAGGAAAGGTACCGCTAAAAAACATGGTTCTTTTTATTTTCTTGAATTCCCCGTCAAATTGCATATGATTTGTGAAAAACATTACAATCAGTATACACAAAATTATATACTTCCAAACTGAAAAATGATGAAATGAAAATTCAATACAAAAATGTCGAAATTGGGTGTTCGCAAGTTTTTACTTATTTACACGGAGAAGAAAAATTTTATATTAAAATTACTAGACAGAAATAATCATTTGTATGGTAAAAATTATGAAATAATGTAGTATTTTTATTTTGTATTTATGACCACTTTACTTTATTATATAGTAAAATTTTTGAAAACTTTTGGATTTAAAAAATTTTTTTTCTCCTTGTGAAAACAAACAGAAAGTTGATTTTTGCATATGAAATATGTTTCTCGTACATGAAATGTACTTCTTCCTTCTAAAGTGGAAAAATGAGAGGAAAAAAAAATTTTCGCGGTTGAGACTGTTGATGGTTTTTTATGTTTCTAATAAAAACGATTCGCTCTATAATCTTGAGATCTGTTGGTCGGGTGTGAGGACACATGTTTCTTTGGCATTTCAAATAAAAAATAGATGATGAGGTGTAAGAGTCGGTTTATGAGGCTGTTCAGAGTTTAGATAGTAGAACGTGACGAGAAGTTTGCGGGATAAGAATAAGGTGGAAATGACAAGAGGGCATCACGCCGGTGTTAAAAATCGACAAAAAGCGTATCTCTTCTGGCAGAGTGGCGTGCTTTCGAAATCTTAGCAGGTCTTTTTAACTGCCAAAAACCCACAAAATTTTCCCATTATGTCACTTATTGCTACTTCTTTATGACCTTCTCCCTAACCAATCTCACTGATAATAACAATTAAAATTTTACGATAAATTTGATTGCAATTTTTTTTCGTTTGCAAAAAATTGTGTCAAAAAGAAGTTTTATTTAAAAAACCAAAAAAAACGTATTTTATTTTCGAAATCAATTTACAAAGCGAAACGCTTTATTAAAAAGTGCAGTATAGTCAACAACAATTAATATTTTGATTGTATGAAACAAACCCGATGTCACTCTTGCCTTTGAGGATTAATTCGTGTTTTCGTTGGCTTTGTTAATTTCGCATTTATTAAAAAGTGCGACAAACATAATTGAACGGCAAGTTTTAGAGCAGAGAGTAGAAAAGAGGTTTCGTTTGACATTACGTTCCTTTTAATCAACATTTTCTTTGATATCTTTGGCCGTTGTAAGCACTGCTTGGAAAACACTGAAGCTGCTATATCTATATATTGAACGCGCGAAACAAAAATATCTTAACACGAACGCAGCTGGACAAAGTAACGCGGAAAAAATTGCATTGGCTATTATTTTCCATTCACTTGTCACGTTTGTTTGACATGCTTGGGCAAAACATAATCAAAATTTATTTCTTTTTTTTTTTTCACTTTTTCCTTCTCCAACTGGAAAATGAAATTCATACACGATATGACACTTGGATATTTTTTCACGTGTGATTCCAATTTATAAAAACAAAATGAAATGACAATTTTTTTCTAGTCAAACGGTACTAATTTTTGAGTAAATGTTTCCACAACCGAACTATTTATTATTTTTATTTTTATTTATTCATTTTTTTGATTAATCGTAAACCAATAAAACGGTTCTATTAAAAGGATTTAAAAGAAATATACAAGATTTATCCAATGGTTTGGATGCAATAACATACAATATCAGGTAAACATAAGCGGATACGTAAAATCGACGACATAGGGGTCAAGGTTTGCGCAAGGCTTATCATATTCATAATCTGATCCCGTTATATGGAGCTTCGTCCCCGACTGAACTCGAATCACATCTGATATTTATTTGACTTTTTGTATAACATATTGTGTTCTTTGCAAATCGACAGGTTTTTGTTTTCTATTAGAAAATGTCTAATGGTTAGTCCAACATATATATATATGTATATATATATTTTTTTTTGATTGGATTTAAAAATGAGAATCCTTAGATAAACATCTCTTTTATGAAATAGAAAATATTTTTCGTTTAACGTTGGATTATTTTGGAACGAAACTTTTAGATTTTCTCTTAGATTCGAGACTTTTAATAAAGCGAAAAATGAAGTGAACCCAAAATTGGACGTTCGTCAGTTTGACTTTCGCGCGGGCATTCCCCGTGAATTTTTCACGGCTGGCGAGTTTCCCGATTTTAAGCTGCTGTCTTTTCTTTTGAAACTTGTCGGATAACTCTTTTGCGCGTTATCAGCTTTGCCGTGACTTTTGAAGTTCGAGGGAGCCGTGGTCCCTCGTGAAAATCTGAAGTTCGGTTCAGCGTGAGGGACGTTTAGAGCACGAGCAGTCGCTAAATTTCAATTGATGTTGTTCGGTTTCAAATTTGACAATGAAGTCGTCGACCACTTCGATTTGTTTTTTTTTTTTTTTGCAAGAATCAATTTTACCAATCGCACCATTCCCTATATATGGATGACAATAAAAAACCCATTTTTATTATGCTTCAAAAAAAAAAAAAAAAAAACAAAAGAACTAGTAGAATTAAAATAAATAAACAACGCGGTGTTTCAACAAAACACCGGTCACACATTCTATCTGCTGTGAAGTGGAAGAAAAACATTGTCATGAAACAATAATGCAATTTGGATTCATAAAAAAGTTATCTAGAAAAGATAAAGTATGAAAATTTTTCGGGCAACAAAATTTTTGATGGAATATCGTGCGTTCGCGATATCATTATACATACGATGCATATATTCATAAACTTAATACGTCATGAATATAACGTGGCATTATCATACAAATGTCAATAAATCATTTCAACAATGTAAAGGCATTTGTAACGAAAATTTCATTTGCGCGAGACAATATTTGCCATTGATGAGATGCTCGGCAGTTAACAGGCATTCTTTGCATACTGCGACATGATATACGATACGTGCGAGCGTATATCAGCCGAACCTAAGATCGATGCCGAGAAAGCATTTTGGATCTGAGAAAGGTTTCACGTTATCAAGGGAATTCCGATATGAATTTCCATGACGTGACGACGGCTGATATTTTGAACGTGTCCGTCATAATCTGTCCTCCTTACACTTTCTTACTGTCTGTCACAAACATCGTTATCCTATTTCCATTCTTCATCATTTACCCTTTCAAAAAGCAAATCTTCAACTTGCAACAGACCGAGAGTGTTGGATCGGAGACGTGTTATTTCAAGTTTGGAATTTGCAGATTTTGAAATGTGACGTGAAATGACTAAGCGGCTTTCTTTAGCGAGTTAATAAGTAATCTGTTAATTACGATGTAAACGAATCTAATCTGTCGCATAAATTTGCGAGATTCACAGCTAATCGGTACTTCGGAGCAACACCCGGTCCCAGTGGCACGGACTAATTAATTAAGTCGGTTATTCGCGGAGTAACATAATGCTTTAAACTAATAATTCTCCGCTTCAAAATTAAATAACGACGATCATTTCGGGGTAACACTTATTACCAACCGGATAGATTTGGAATTGCGCGACGTTGTATATCTGCCAGGAGGGAGAGAGAGAGAACGAGGTGAAATTGAAAACGCAAAATTGAACTACCGCGTAATTGTATTTGTTTGATTAGTCAAATTAATTTATCTCTGCTAAAATGTAAAATGGCGTTTCAAATTTCCCGCACGCATGATTGGTGATCGATCACCGGGTTAAGTAAGAGAAATATCATTTGATGGCATTGTGTTTGACATCCGAGACTCTCCAAAAGTCCATCAGACATTTACGCACACATCCATTAATTATATCGCTAATCCTATTAATCCGAAGCTGATTATGTTCATTATTTAGATGGTCGATAATATCATGAGCAACAAAACTCAATTCCCTTCGAGCCTCACTCGGTTGCTCCTTTCGATGCTCTGACGATGATTTATAAATTAGATATAACATTTTGTGTTTCCGAAAATGGAAACGTCAGGAGAAAAAAGGTTCCACAATTTTGCCGAACAGTTTTTTTCTGTACCTTTTTCTCATAGACTTTACAAAAAGTGAACCGATAATTAAAAATACACAGAAAAATGTTTCCGCGTAAAAGGTGCTTGTTATTTTCTTTTTTTTTTTTTTTTTTTTTTGTAAATCGATAAAAACACACCACGCGAAACGAAAATCACAGTAATTGCGGCATAGATGGTTTTTCGTCGACTGGCGGACAAAAAGTTGGCCGGAAAAATATAAAGCGATCATTTTGTTTCGCACAAGGTATAAAAGCTGTGTGAAAGAAGGCTCGCAAAATCTGCATTTCCTGACATTCAATAAGCTTTCAAAGCTAGGCATTGATTGTGCGATCAAAAACAACGTCATGGAAGTGTCAGTTAAACGCGATTTTTCGTAGTATGTGTACGCTCATATGTGAAATAGCTTGCAGCAACCGATGAATCAGAAGTGTACCACTTGAAGCGATTGAAGCTTCATTTTCTCGATTCTTGGATTATGAATGCAGAGAAAAAATCATTAACGCGTTTTTATACGTCGCGATATCAATCGCGTAACTGGAAGAATAAAGAATGAATTACTTTTATGTTTAGCGTTTTGAATTGCAAACTGTCACTGTAATTGTGTGTCATTAAGGAAATTAAAGGCGATAAAAAAATTTGGAGGAGATTGAAACAACTTTACTTGAAAATAGCGAAATTGATGAATTGATTACAAGTTGTTGGTTGAAAAACAATAATCACGTTAAGACAAAAGTGTATTATACTCTGAAGGGGAGTAATTTTGTGCAAATATTTGTACTTATTATTGAAAAGGATCAGTATTGGATTCGACGGAAGATTCGGCGAAAGAGCAAAAGCCATGGTTAATAATTTATCCAAGACGCAGAAGTTTCGAATAAGCTCCATTCAAACAAGAGGCGAACTTTGGCGGCGAAGTCTCAAGGGACTTTTTCGCCAAGGTGTAGCAAACAAGAGAGTAGACGTAAGTTGGAAATTTCTCCGATAACTATTACCTATAATAGAGAACTTTCTGAAAGTAGCTCATCATTCGTTTTACAGGTTATAGAATACGTAACAGTCTGATGTCAAATCTTGTAATAAGTTGTCGATTTTACAAACGGTTATCGTATCATCATCACAACTTTTGAAATATAGCTGGTCACATATGTTTCTCATCGTGAAAAATGTTCGAAGATTAATTCATACGTCTATTGATCTGACCAAACAATATACTCTAAGCTTTATGGCCATAACGGCTAGAGACAATGAAAGGAAGTTTTTTTTATTGTTCAAACTTTATAGCCAATAGTTTCAATAAAAATTAAAAACCAATAAATAATAAATTCAAACTTGAATTTGAAAATTCCAATTAATTAATTTGTAATATTTCAATTCTGAAATATTAAATTTTGATTCATTCAAATACTAAAAATAATGATTTGATTTGTTATATTTTGATGTACTTGCATTGTGCTTTACAAGTTTGTTTGTTATTTTTGTGATGCACCGCACTTTAAATTTGCTACAAGAAGACAGCAAGAGGTCATGCGATCCCTTTTTGGTGAGAAATTTTGGTGAGACACACAAGGCAACTCGAATTTGTTTTGAAGTGGGTTTTGTTAGAATCGCAAAACGATTCTAAGTTTTGTTTGGCCTCGGTCACAAGCATTATACGAGCGAAACTTGTTACGTGAGGTTTTCTCTATTTTATAGACTAATTTGTTGCGCAGATAGCTGTCAGAGTAGTATGTCATATTTACTCAGATGTGATGTGACCTTGTTTTATTTTTACTATTGTTACGCGAATACCCTCACGGACGAAAATATAAACAACAAAATATAGTTCCAACTATAGTCCTTATTGCCGAAAATATAGTTTGTATAGACAAAATATAGTTTTTAGATATATTTTCGACCGAGAGGAATATACGCAGAAAAAAAATTATATGAATTATAAAACTTATAAATAAAATTACCATAACTTATTGTAATCTAGACATACATGTAACTTCTGAAAATTTTCAATATAAATTTGTAATCATTTTTACTATATGATATTGTAAATTTTACTATAATCATAAGAAAAATTCTAATAAGTTTAAAGAATAATTTACAAGATGTGTAAGATATATCTGGATTACAATATGCTATAGTAATTTTTACATTTTTTTTCTTAATGTATAAAACAGTTCGCCTGAAAATCGAATTATTATTCAATACAAAAATTATCTAAACTCACACAGCAAATTCTAATTCTTATGAAAAAATAAACATCAAGCTCTTCTTAAAATTTTTCATATTTAAAAAAAAAAAATTTTTCGTTTCTCAAAGCAAAACAGAAATAAAATTAATAATAATAATGCATGTGCATTAATTTTACTTTCAAGTTTTGTTAATAACTGGGTGGCACAGCAATCGCCATTTTAAAAGATTAGTCAAGCGTATTGCGCTCTGTCTTGGATTTTTTTTATTTTGAATAAAGTAGTGGAGTCTGGAAATAGTCGAGCGATGTCACTTTTTGTACGGCTCGCTCAACTCGGCCCACCTTTTTTAATGCACTTTGGACTTCTTTTTTGCCCTCCCATTGTTTGCATAGATTTTGCTTCTCAAAGCTGGTCTGCAGCAGCGCTTCCTTGGCTCACAACCACCAGTTTTATTTCGCTATTTATTTCGTTTGTGCTTTCGTCGCCTGTCTTATATATCTCTGAGCTCGTCTTCTTTATACTTTTATACCTATGTTTAATCTTTCGTTTTTCTTACAACGTCATTATTCCCGCTTACTATTTAAAGATGTTTCTTACGGTAAATAGCAATTTTCTCCCATTAACTATACAATACATAATGCCACTTTTGCCATCAGCTGCTTTTTCCTTCTTTTTCTAATCTAATCAACCAAAACTTTTTTAGCCATTACGTTGAGAAGAAGGCTTTGATTAATGTGATAAAATTAGCTGAAACGAAATTGAAATTTGAATCATAAAGCTGTAAATAGAACCTCATGTAATACATCAGAAGGTACAATAAAAAGGTAAAAAAGGTTCACATGGAGTTGGGACTGCAGAATTGCTTTCCTTAGTCTTGCTGTGCATTTCATAGAAATGTGAGACGCAACTATACGTTCCCTTTTACACCGCTCTTGGCTTATACAACGAATGCAATTTGCGAAGACAAATATACGGGAACCTATTGCGTGCCGCAAGATGTATTATCTTCATTACTTTGTCAAACATATTCAGCTGTCTCACCATACTGAGATGACGTTTTTAGCATTCGTTGACGTCTCTCTGCGCGTCGACTTGTCACGTTCATCTTGAGATAATTTTCCTAAAAATGTGAGAACGTACTGGATTTTATAAAGAAATAAAAAAATATACCTTTGTGTGCTTCGATTAAACATTCGAGACATATCGCTGATCGAATTTGTGTTTATTAGGGAAATGAAAGCCACAAGAAGGAACGGGAGAAAGCCGAAATCAGTTCAGAAAGGACTACCGCATCCGACGAAGCAGTCCGTAATGTTTTAGTTACTGAAACCGCGTTTCTCTTCCGGTCACTTTGCCGAGAAAAGAGGTTATTCCGGCAAGAATATATTTTCGAATTAAATTGATTATTTTGCTCGGCGAATTTATGGCTTCCGCTAATTTCGTCAGTTCAATAAATAAACCAGAATGTTATTGTTGAATAATATTTTTGAATTTTAATTTCGCTCGACTTTCTGTCAGAAGGAATGATTTTGATTTATTATTTTTATAAAACTCGTCTTGTGTCAAGACTTTAATACGTGCTGCTCTCAGCGAACGCTGTTTTACGAGCATGTTTTGCTCGCTCGTACTCTGGATACACATTGCTGCTTGCTTCGGTTCCATCCGTGGTTAACACAGCCTCTCTCTCTCAGAGTCACAAAAAATATTTACATTAATACTTCTGGCTGAAAATTTCATTTTGCCAAAAAATTACTTGGATTCCAGAGTGCCATTTTTATCGGTATTTAACTTCTCGCACATTTGTTGAATTTCTCTCATGGAATTCGTAAAACAAACAACAATACAAATCGGATGATTTGATGTTCAAAACAAATTCAAATAGTTAAAAAAAAACATATTTTTTTAACCTTATTATGTACTAAAATTACAATAAAATATTTTATAAAATATTTCTACAAATATTATTTGTACTTTGCGAAATTAGTTGTTAATCAGAGTGAAGGACCCTGCAAATAAAAGCCTATATAAACATCAAAAAAACAAAAGAAAGTTTGATTTGAATGCATCTTTGACACTTATCTTATCTTTTGTTTTGAATGACAACGGTGGGTTTTGATTCAACAAGAAAAATATTCAAGTTGGGAGGTGGAGCAACTCTGTATATTATTCTGAAAAGTGACCAAAGGAAGCGTAAATTAACAATCCGCCGATTTAATTCCGGCGTCATAACTGGTTTAGCTTTCAGAGAAATGGCAGGGTTATACTTTATCAAAGAAAGCGCACACAAATGAAAATCCTAAGCCTTTTCCATTTACACCAATCCCGGGAAAGAGAGGAACTTGATACCATTTTCAAGCGATGAAATATTTGTTTTACATTTAAAAAGAGCTCTGAAATAATCAAAATGTGTTTTTGTTTCTGTTTCAGGTGAGTATATAATAATTCTGGATATCGATATTCTTTGCCTCGTATCCGGTAAGCCCGTGTATGACGTGTAATAAGCGCAGCTAGCTTAAGGCAACTACCGTGAGTAAGCTCCATTTTTATGATTCTGCAAGACATTAATTTTCTATTCATCCTCGTGCCAGGCATTTTCTTCTATATACGGAAATCCAAATTTGAACTTTACCGGTTATTCATGAGCGTTGATTTTGTTTGCCAAACTTTACAATTAAATATTTCGTCGAAAAGATTTCGTCAGAAATATGTTTATTTTGCTATAATATTTATTCCCGAGTCGGTAGCAAAATGCAAAATTCAGTTTTCATTGGAAGCTCTTTATTCTTCCGCGAAATTATATTTTCTATGTAAACTGGCGAAGGGTTACTTTATTCGAAATCGTGTTATGATTGTTTATATTTCAGTTGAAAGACCGTCGTCATTTGAAAAGCACGTGTACACCCGTTTGTGCAATATTTTTACCATCAAGTTTTTATTGATTTTTTTCCAAACGCGAGCACAATGACATGTTTTTCATTATTATTCATGATTGCATTATGTTATAACCAATACTGCGGTCAATTTTATCTATCCTCTAGAAACATAAAACAAAGACGATGAAATTTGCATCCATTGATTAAATTTACAACGAATCAGGTTGTTTTATAACTTTTTCTCTAGCTGTTCACTTTGACACTAATATTATAATCTCGACTGGAAAATTAGCTTTTAAAATACACATTTTTCTTATTAAATTTCATCAATATTGATGTTTCAGTTCAGTGTAAAAATTTAATCAGTGGAATTACATCTGCCAAGTTGATTCACCCGTGTTATTTATAATACACAAACAAACAAGAAGTGGTGATTTATTAATAACATATATGACAGTTGATTTGTAGCTTGAAACAGTGACGAAAAAACAGTAGTCAATGGAATTGAGTTTCCGCGAATCGGATTTTAATATGACGAAGGAAATAGTTTATACGCGCCAAAAGTTTCTGACTTAGGTTAAGTAGTTGGTTCTTTGAACTAATTAATCAGTTAAACAAGTTTGCCAACATATATTCGAATAATTTGCAACGAGGTACGGCAAAAAGTTGGACGGAATTTAAAGTGCTCGTTTATTCCTCTGAGGGAGGGGTGCGAAATGTAAAAGTTATGAATTCTAATTTACAATGGAAATTCGTCCACATTTTTTATCTCGTTATTCTTGAACTGATTTTATTGACACAGTGGTATCTCAATTAATTAGTAAAATCATGATTGGACAGGCATCAGTTGAGATGTCGATAATTGTAATTGCTAATTACGACGTCTGCCAAGTCTTCGACGAGGGAATGCGTCCTGGCGTAGATTAGCTTGGGTGACCGGCTGTGTTTACAGATGACAAGAGTGTTCGTGTACGCGTGCAAACAGATACGCGAATATTTATGAGTGTGTGTCGGCTATGTTTGCGTATCAGCAGCTACACTGCCAGGGAAATGCTCCGAGGAATCCCGCAATTGGTAACATTGATTCTGAATATCGACTCGCGCCCATCCATCCGCGAATAAATCTAATCTAATCCTCCATTGTGTAATTTTATAAAGCACTGACTCGGTCCGTCGTGCTAACCTCCTGACAAATCATCCCGCGACGAATTTTGTTTAGAACAATTTGTAACTTGAACTGTACGCGACGAAGCTAGAAATGAGTAAACGAAAATTCAAATTAGATCGAAATCAAAAAATAGGTCGGATTAACTGATCTGAATAAGGTGTGAATTCAGTTGGGAAGTATAAACTACTTCTAAACTTTTTTGAGATAACGCAACACGGTAGTTTATCAGCGAAAGCTGACAAAAATACAAATCGGAAAAAGAGACTTGATCCATACAGGTTTTCGCTCGCAGAATAATAGCAAATCTTTTGAATTAAAAGTTGGTGTCTAAAATAATTTTTGATTCAACTCTCATAATTGGATTTTTTCTATTTATCAATATAAAAGTAGAAATCTAAATTACCGACACTAAAATTCAGAAGTGAATTATAAGAATTAATAACGATAAATTGAGAAGGTTTTGTTAACATTAAATAAAGTATTTTTATTAATATTCGTAATGAATTAAAACTCGTGAAATAAAGATTTCATTAAGCTTCATGAGGTGTTTTAATATTACCAGAAGAGATACTTCAACAACTTTCCATCAATATAGAATATACGGAATCATGAAATGCAGGTTGCAAATAAATTAGTAATAACAAACAAACCGAACATGTCAAAATCAAATTCTCCAAGTTTGATTTATAAAAAATGCATCAATTCCTGGGACCTGCTTTTATTTAAACAAGTAATGAACAATTTACACTAAACGATAGTATATCATTAGATCATTTAAGACCTGGAAAAATGTGTGTTAACATTTCAAAATGTTGTACAATTTCATTTTGGTTATAACGTCACATGGAGCAAAAAAGTACCAAATTTTCTTATCAAATAAAGTGGGATGAACTCGAAAAATCCAGAACAATGATGTATGAGTTTAATAGCAAAGGCAAACACAAGACAGAAAAATCAAAACAGTTATTCCCTTTTATTTCCATTTAAATCCTAAATTTTATGACGTGACATATCAAACATTGAAACGTAAGGTTTTCAATTTCAGAGGTGGCAGCGTTACAATTTTTATCAAAGAAATTTATATTAATTTTTTATCATTTCAGATATTTCAATTTTTTAATTGGAAATTTGTTTTTAATTCATCGGTTGTTTGTTTTGTTATTCATATAATAACTTTATTCATAAAAAAATATGGTAAAACCTCCCGAATTTTAGTATGTTATGTTAATACGTATAAATTCGACGAATCGAGTAACAGTAAACGTTGGTTCATGTTTACATTTTTTATTCGTATTTCAAAGGTTTTAATTTTTAGAGCTAAATATATCACAACATCAATAACAAGCACATTAAATCTTGAATGTTGCAATTCTAATTGTTAAATTTGTACATTTGTCTAGAATTTGAGACTATTCCTGTGTGATTATTTTTAATTGCAAATTGAATTATTAATTTCGATCTGTAGTATACTCTAGTTTATATATTAACAGTTATGATTAAAATTTGAATTCCCATCGCATTAGTGAATCCATTTTGAACAAATTGATTACAAAAAATTGTTAAACTTTGATGAGTTGCTTTGCCATCGTTGTAACAATTACTTCATAATTATGTTGAACAAAATGATATGAGTTCGTATCATCAACGAAAATTTCTCGAAAAAAACTTTTTAAATGCACGATTCACATTTAATTATCCAACTATGAAGAATTGAAGTATGACGTAACATACACGATTCTGCGATGCAATTATACCGCAATAGCGGAGTCGTGTTGTTAAACGTTCAATATAGTATGAATTTCGCGAATTCATTAATGAAACGATGGCTGCGCTGGGAAATAATGATATCGAGCATTGCAGGGTACTATTCATCAAACAGCGTGCGGCGTCTCAGCGACGTAATATTGTAGCTAAAGCGGAGCTAAAGTATCCACTAGAAAAAGAAGGCTCTCTCAAAGGTCTTGTTGGAACAATGGAGGCTGCAATTAACACGCAGCTCCTCGAGACGAGTCGACGTGTGCAGATTTCCAACTCGTTGCATCCGAAGAGCAGTCAGGTGTCAGTGATCTTCCGTTCAAAAATGTGATGCAAAAAATTATCCATCGACGTCTTTCTTCGTTCACGGTACACGGCCTTTGATCCTCTAACGAGAAGTTTAAAATGATCACAAACAAGAAAATTAAATCAAAAAACGAATACCATTCCAAATTTCTTCCTCCCCAGTGTGACAATCGAGTTTCATTGCGCGATGTCGTAAAATTGCATTCGACATTTTTCGCATGGAATCTTTCACGACGTACAATGTCAAATCGTGAAACTTGAAGAGGTACGCTGAAACTTCGGCGAAAAACGAATTGCTGATCTGAAGATGCGCCGCTGATAATGCAGGAAATATCATATAGAAAGAACTTTTCTCTACTCGCGGTCTCTTTGCGTGACGCTTTAAAAGATGTTTGACAAGGTACTTGGGACACGTTCAGAGTGCTTGTACAGCGGATCAATGACGATTTTTCGTCCCATTTGTGCTAATTTCAACGTTGATATTAAAATGATGAGACTCGTTGTTATAAGAGGATTGCACATTATTGAAATTCCACGAACTCTGCTAATCGAAGAGAAAATGCCTTTTTTCTCTTTTTCCGCAAATATCCACTGTTTTTGTAGCTGTACAGGTGTTTTTTGTCGAGTGTCTCTAATTGGCTTTCAAATAAGTCGTGTCAAAGTGTCATTCCTGAACTTTGACCAACGTGAAAGTATAATCTTCTCGAGAAATTGCGGCCTCGTCTTTTTCTCTCGAGCACTTTCACCGAGGTTATTGATCGATTCTCAGTTCCTCATTGTTTTATTCTTCGAATTATCATTCATCGTTTAAATTTTTTACCATTCAATCCTATTCAAGCCGGTGAAACTTGTGAATAATTTTGTAATCGAATAAAAAGAACTGTCAATCGAATAATTGTTTGTTTGTAATACAAAAAAAAAAAAGGTTGAAATGATTGACAGAAATCAGTAAATGAATAATATTCAAAGTTGAAATATGTTTTGTGGAAATCTAAGGCAGTATAAGTAATGATAATTGATTGCTTCAAACTAAGAAAGTAAGTTCATCTCAGCGAGTGTGTAACAGCGTGCACTTGTTATGAAAGTTTGCGTGAATTCACGTGTGTGACATTAAGCCTCGCTGAGTGTTCCCAAACTACCACTCATAGCGGTAGATCTCGTATCTAAAAAGAACCAAACGGATCTGGCTTGGCTGACGGGAAATAGGTCGCTGAACTTCAACAGTTCAGATACCGTTCGCTAATTACAACTTGTTATTACGTGCTTTTTGCATTATCACAAGTACTTTTTATTAAACGTGGAAATTAATTTCATTGCATCATGAATTATCTTCACTTTCAATGCATTTTGTCACAATCATAAAGTTTAATGAATTTTCGTCTTTATATTAATCACTTGAGGTTTTTCGACGTAAGTGAATTGTTTACTCCCTTCGCCCACTTAGAAATTTGAATTATGGCTCTTATTTTCCGAAAATTAGTACGTATTTTAGAACGACTTATTTGTGTTATACAACATCGGCAATTAACGTTCGTAGACATAATCCGGTCAGATTGGACTGCTTAAGAATTATTAATGACAACAATTTAATAAATTACGATTAGATATCATCTTGTTCAAACTGGTCACTTTGATTGGGATTGTTTGACGTTAATGATGTTACGTCGAGTCATAATAAACGACGATGCATTTGACACAAACGTGATTACTGTCTAAGCATGCACTGGACACTGACGGTTATCGGCATGATAAAGTAATAATTATTTCAACGACGATAAGCAATTGATTTTTTCGACAAACAAAGATCAACTGAACGACCGACGATCATTGTCCCGATAATCCTCAGCTCGTATAAACTTCTTGTGAATAAAATCTACATTTAATTCAATCAGGGGCTTTGGGGTAACAATTATTATCGATCTATGCTGTTATGTGATTGCGAGTGATAATAATTCAATTAACAGAATTCAGTCAGGTGTACATATTTATGTGTGCTATGTATGCAAGTTATTTGGAAAATCTGTTCACGTTGTATGATAAATTATTATTCAATCGCGAGTTTAAATCGCTTCTGAGAAGCAACTTAAATATGAATTGAAAATGTATAATTTTGTAAAAATAAACCTTATTAACATTGATTTTCTATGAAGAGTAAATGTTGCTGTAATTTTGTAACTCGTAGTTTTGACGTTTGTGGTAAATTCAATGTTCGTGTGCTAAATTTGTGTACATTTAATCAGAGCTCCAAAATGGATTCTCAACGAAGTGCAAAATGAAACGAATTGCGAAGTAATTGTTTAACAATGTGGGCAAAAAGTTTCATCATTAAAAACTCATAAAACCTACGTGAAATTTCGAATGAGAATTGATAAAGGGAGAATGTAAATATTGAAACGCACTTACATATGGGAGTCCTTGCAACCCAACGCACGAAAACGCATTTATTATAATAATTGTATTAAATGTTGAAAAGCATTTAATTTCGACATTTTTATAACAAACGCTCCAAACGTTGAACTGGATTCGTTCAAACAACAATAATACATTTCACAATAGCAGGAACTTTAAAAATTCTGGTCACCGCATCGCTGTGATTTTTGAATCCATTTCAGTAATTGTTTTTAATGTGAATTCCTTTTAATATAAATGTAATCTAAAAGTTGAATACTCAAAAATGAACATTTTACATGGCATTTTTTTCTATTCGAAAATGAATTATTATATATTAATTAAAGAAACGAGAGTGATTTTACTTTTATTTTTGATCCGGCATTTCATTATACATTTTCTTCAACACAACTGAATAACGTATTAGCTGACTTCTCAACCCACAAATCTGTCAACTGGAGTTAACGTTTTTTTTTTCTCTCTCGTCACTCTTGTTTAGCGTCATAATTACCCGGGAGAATGGATTACGCATAACACGACGGCTGGCTGATGTGATCTAGTTTTTTTCCCTCTCTTTCCACTGAATCGTGAGTGCAGAAAATAACAATTTCCGTGGACTTTATTAGTATCCTCTATGTTGCGACGCGTGCGATACGTGTGTTGCATGATAAAAGGATACCAAGTTTCACACTGATGATGGGCGATCTATATTTCAAATCTCGAGTCGTACAGCAGATTTTCTGTGGCAAATTAATATCGGATTACTGATACCACTATCCGGTGATAACAACTCGGACGAAAAAGTGGTTCTTCAATTTCGAGACACGAAAATGAAAGGTATCTGTGTTTCAAATGAATGGATATAACGAGTTTAAGCTGAGAAAAAGATTTGAGACAATAACGTTTTGGGAAATGAAAATATTTGTTTTCAAGATAATGGACAAACATTCATTCATCCTTCTTAAATCCAAACGCTGGGTAAAAAATTTCAACAGTCTCTCTCATTTGTAGCGTAATTCACAATGCTTCACGATTATTTATATCGCGGTATCTATTTCTCTGTCTAATTTACAAAACATAATTGTCGGTGATTTTCGATTAGCATCATATAAATTTCACCGTCAATTATTTTTGTTATAATTGCGACTATAAAATAAAACAAATTATAAAATACAACAAATTGCTGCTAATATGTCCGAAATTTGAATTTTATCCTATCTAGTAACTTTTATTGTTTGCTGATTTTAGTATACAATAATAATTTTGCAGAAGAAAGTTTCAGTTTGAATATTAATACGTCGGATAATTACAAGTATAGTTAAACAAAATTTAAGAGGGTATTAAAGAAACAAATATCATCCTAACTTCAGGAAATGTTAGTGAAAAGTCAGAATTAAACCACAAAAGATGATACAAGATGTATCGCTCGTCGTCAGAGTACTTGCTGCAAGCATTCAACTGTCATTCATAATAAACTTAGATTCAATTTCATGAAATAAAACGCAATCATAAATTTGTCATCGCGTTATTCACGGCATTATATAGTGAAAGAAAAATCGTCCATTTATCCTTCGACGTTAATGAAAGGCTGCAAAAAAAAAGTTCAACATTACGGGCTAGAACGAAAAAGAAAAAAAAAGCGCTGGCTGTCATATGCAATATCTGCGTAAAAGCATACACATTTTGATGTAAAGTATACGACATTGTGATTCACAATATATGCTTTGTTATCAGCAATAATTTTCCTCACTGCTTTGTCATTGCTGGTGGACTTTTGATAAATTGATACTTAGCGAGCATCGTTGAAACCTTGTATTCATGATAAAAAAAAGTTCTCAAACATATTGTTTATTTGCGAATAATTTTAATTTCAGTTCCATCGTTTGGGCGCGAGATAAACTTTTTCTACCATTGCGCGAAACGAGAAATTTGATCATTAATTTTTTATTTAATTTGCAATCTCAGAATGTAATCTAATATTTTCATCTCAAATAAAAACGATATAAAAAATATTCCTGCTACCCGACTTATTCGTAATTTAAATCATGTCTAACAAGTAATCGACATTTACAATCTTGAGCATAAAATTGAATTCCGCGTTATCTACTAATTACAAATTCAATTATAAATACATTTTTTACATGCCCACAGCGTAATTGAATATTTTTGCATGGCCAACAAGAAATATGCGACGCGACCAAGTAAATAAGCGATTTAATAGTAATAAAGTTGCACGTTTACGTGCACTCAATGTAAAAAGTGTACATAAACTTCGAAGATAAATAAACATTCAGCGACAAACGCGGTGTCGGCAAAATTAAAGTAGTGAAGTCTATATTGCGTCAGACATGCAGTTCCGACGTAAAAACGTGGAGGCGTAAATTATTTCCGCTCGATCGTAAACCTTATAATATTTTGATATCCTCCATTGAATATCAAATAATTTTATTTCCAGCGAAATCTTTCTCGATTTTTTCTGCAATTTTCAAGATTTCTTATTGTCATTATTTTTTAAGTGACACCATTCTTATCATCTGAAATGAAAAGGTCGCCTTGTTTTCTGCTTTTCATTTAAATATTCAAAAGGATACACAAATCGTTTTTTGAGCGAGCAAAATGCAAATTTGTGCAATTAAGAGTAACAAGTTAATTTTTTAATATCAAAAAGAACCAGTGCTTTTCTGTGGAACCGAAAAATTTTCCGGTTTTTTCTCGTTTCACATTCTCTTATTGCGGTAAACACAGTTAGCCAGTAGTTCGTATTTTCGTAAAAATGCGTAACAATTTTGTCCGAAACTTACTTAGCTCAGCCGGCGACAGCGCATTAATTATGAATCTTTAAAGCATTCATATAACAGTGTTCTCTTAAATTATTTATATCGCATGACAAACGCCCATTCTCACATACACAAGAAAAATTGATTCTGTTCCCTTTTATATTTTCACTCTTTTTTTCCGTATCTCGGAATAATGCATTTTGTTATTATATTGCTTTATATCGATTTTAGTTATATTTCATTGCATATAACATATTTATGTACGCGAAACCAATTTGATAGGAAAAATTTTTTGTATCTACACCGCCCATCCAAATATCAATCGATTTCTTTTTTTAGGAATGATAATGAATTTGGTGTGCAGATAACAAAAATTTTTTTTCCGTTTTTTTAATTTATCGAATCGTAAAAATTGAATTCCATTTTACATATTGAAGCTAAAACGTTATCTATCGAACATTAGTTTACTTATTCTTTCTGTTAAAAAATGTCAATTTAAAAAGTTGTCAGAAATAGTGAATATCCACTCGCGTTTGAAAAAAAATTTTCACGTTATTATTTAAACAAAGAGTGCATGCATGTGAATTGCAAAAGAAGCGGTTTTTAGTTTAATATTATATGAAAGTACATCTTAAGGTGAGAATTACACAGAGATACCGCATTGAAATTAGAGTCTTGATCCCAGCACGTCTGGTTGAATCATTCAAAGGGAAATCAAGAGCGATGAATTGGATATTGAATAGCAAGAGGAATGGTATCCGTTGAGGCAAACGTTGTACCTGTCTCAGGACAACATTCCTGTAACACTTGAGCCTTCGAACGTGAAGCTTGAACGATGTCAAGATTTAGAACCCTACATCAGTTGTCATCGAACTGATCCCACGTGTTATCCGGATGTTGATACATCTCGTACCTTATATATATTTCTAAAGAATAAAGAAAAAAAAATACACGTGACAGAGTTACAAATTGTTTACAAACATAAAAAAGCTGTCAAAACACGAAACGTATTAGAAGTTGCATTGATGGGGAACATTTTTTTGATTGATAGTCTTACACGAATATGTTAGATTCGATCGATCATATAAGAGTGAGTGATTGTGATTTATGATCGCATCGCAGTCTCATGATTACCATACTGTGGTCAACGATTTTCATCGATAATTTGATTTAAAATAATCAATTTCGTTAGAATCAATTTCTCGTGTGTGTAAAAATGGCCTCCATTGAAATGTAAAGGACCGGTTTTTTCACGTAATGCCCCAGTTTTGGAGACGTCCATTTACTTCACACATTTTACGATTCTACGTTGTGCCTGCGCGAGGTGTTCTCCAACATTTTTGAACGCGATTGGGACTCGTTTCCCTGGACTTCAATATCGTTCCTTGAGCATTTTCCAATTTCCTTAGACGATCGCTTGCCGTTATCTGAACACTCGCGCCGCGTGGCAACCATCATAAATAAGCCGACAAAAATAATGTAGCTGGATGGCGACGACGAGTTGAATAAATTATATCTTCTCCCCACTTCTTTTTACTCCTTTTTTCTCGTTCGCTTTTTTTTACGTGCGCGTTACGTGTTTATAAAACGGCCGTCTACAACAAATGATCCAACAGAATTCGTCATTTGTCAATGCCGAATTCCGCAAATTTATTGCACAAAAATTGACATTTCCTTGAGCGTATTTATCATCAGCTGATATGCAAATTTCAACATTTTGATACGCATTTTGTGCCGCCAATTTATTTTACTTCTGTTCGGTGTCGGTTGCAGTCAATATAATCAGTTTGGGATAATAAATTAATTTATCGTTGACATACGACGAACGGGCGCTCAATTATTTCATTTCGTGAAGTAACAGTAATCCCTTTTCGTCCGAGGAATAAGCTTGATATATTATCATTTGCGGAATTTACTTCACGAGAATTGGTCACCAATGCGAGATAATCAAACTTTTCAATTTTCTTACTGGATGGATGCAGAAAAGTTGTCGAAATTATGCTTGAAAATCGAGATTTGCGAGGAAAATAAATTACAGTTGTTTCAAGCAACGAGTATAGATGTACATTCTTCTCAATTATTTTTCATCAAATTCTTCACCACGAGAGCCCAAACTTCTCGATTTGCAAAACTTTTTCATGTTTGTTTAATTTTGTCTCTAACAAACATTACATATTCATTACTCCGTAATAAATTCGTTTTTATATCCATTTTTTTAAGTTTACGTTGAAATAAATTTTTAATGAATCTTTTTTTGCATGCAAAAAGTGTACGACTAAAAATTTTTCATTAAAAATATTTTCGCATCCCTGGGATAAGCTATTATTAGAACTTAATTCTGGATTTAAATTACGCATAAAATCATTCATCATCCAAAAATTTGAACCTTTAAAATTGTTACTTCTTTTCCATATGAAATTCATCTTGTTTCCGATTTTTTTGATGACTGTTGAAGTGACCATTCCATTTCAGTTTCTGAAAATATAAAATGTACATATGACCAAAAATGTATATCTTGTGTCGGACGCGCGACAAGGATGCAAGCCAGTTTTTCACATATATATTTTATGTTACAATTTCAAGTTCGCCAACAGACACGCAACGTTCGATCAATAAGTCATAAATACGAGACGCAACTTCCGTCTTGTTCGTTTTATTATCTAATATAGATTTTTATGGTCGCGCGGATATTCAACGTGATAAGACGTTTTAATTTGTAAACGTATTTTCGAATAAAATGAGATTCTGCGAAAAGGCGGGTGTAAAGCGGGTAGATCAAAATTTTACTACATTGCGTAAATTTTCCGGACGGACTTTAGATCCGTCGTAAAACCACTAGTAAGAAGTGGCTACGAATTACGGCATTTTAGTGATGCCAACTTCATAGTTCTTCCAGGTAGCTGGAAATTTGAATTCCTCATGCAGTCACATTTTGTGTAATGTCAAAATATATTTTCATTCATGGCGGTTCATAAAAAAATCACTATCATTAATGTTTCAATCAAGTTTGGATAGTTTACACTGTAAGCCAAGGCACATATTTGACAAACTAGCAGCTCCCATAACTCTGATTAGGATATTAATTAAACAATTTAGTTAATTTAGTAAGTCCCTGGGCTATATTCACATTTTGCTAATCTTGTTGGACGAAAGTAAGCAATTTTTCATGTCAATACACAGAGAGAAGTTACATAAAACATTATTTAACTTACAGTCGAGCTGGGACACGTTTTTTAAGGAAAAATTACTTAACTAAAACTAGTAAAACTTTTTCATAAATAAATATTTGAAAATTTCAAATTTATGCTGCAAATTATTTAAACTGTTAAAAATGTTGAAAAATAACGGAATCTGATCATTTTTATAAAAAAAATTGTAATTTCTACAATTTCATTATTTTATTTCACTGTTATATTTGTATATAACGATGTAAATTTATGGAACATAAAATAATTTTTTTTTTTTCATATCACAAATTTATGAAAGCCGCAATCAAGTATATAATTTTAAACTATTTTTCAACTATTTAACTATATTTTAATCCACGAGGTTATGAACTTTGGTTCATTAAATTTCTTCGCGTCATTTTCATATTTTAATACAAAATTTGACCTCTGTGTAAACTTTCGTTATATTATAATGTCACTCTTTTTAAATACACGTACAACATTTTTGTTATTATTTTATAAATCTCTCTCTCGTCTTTACAAAAGGTTGGTTAATTTGGGAAAATATGTCAATGTCACGGGTAATCTCCGTCGATAAAATTAGACATTAGTTGTGCTTAATACTTGGCGTTTACTAGCGTACAAAGCGCAGCTAGAAGTTCTAGACTGTCCATTAACGCTATTTAAAATTCTGTTTTGAAAGAACGTTTCGTTCAAATGCTCAAATTAGCAGCAAGTGTGAATTATGAATTTGCGATTACAAATTCATGTAGCTAATTTCAGCTTATGAACCAACCTTTGTGTACTTTTATGAGGATATGTGCTGATCTCAAGCTACTTTTTTCTCTTCTTTAGAAACATCTTGAAAATATCAATTTAAGTTTATAGAAGAGTCGAGATTACCAGGATATTTTATAGAGGGGATGGTTATAGTTTAATTAGTGCCATTATGATTTTAGTACATACCCTGTGTTTATGCTTAGTATTATAGTGCGGTTAGTCAGTAAATATTTTTTTGATAACTTTTTACTATCTAAATAATATGTATGGAAAACGAACATTCCATGTAATTAGAACTTTTCATTAACATATAATTAAAATGCATTTTGTAATTTATTTTTTACACTGTTAATAAAATGTTAGTTCATGCAATGTAAAGAAGTCTTCACAATTTTCATTAATAAAGTAATTAAAATGGTATATTTGTATATTTTATGAATGCATATCTAACGTATTGAATGTTTTTACTTTAAAAAACAAGAAAAAAAAAGTTACTCAATGTGCAATTAATTATGAAGAAACTGAAAATTACGAAATTTGTAATACGCCCGAATAAATGACTTTTTAACTACTTTCTGATATTACACTTATTAATGTGAAAGTTCGAAGTTTGTAAATTAAAAAAATGAACCGTCTATAAATTACACTTTACAACTTCGGTGTCAATCGAAATTAGAATCGTGCTTCTATCAGCAGCATTCAAAGTTCTAATATTAGAAAATTCACGTGACTAAATTTGTATAGATTGTCTGTAATTTGTGAGCCCGAATTGAGTTGAAAAATACACCGAAGTTACTGAAAGAAATTCAAATTATCTGAAATTATTTTTCATGACAAAAAGCACGAATTTTGTGATAAGATCTCGGTTTAGAAGAAACTTTTAGTGTGAAAAACATTCAGACTAAATGCTGATAAACAAAAGAGCAGCGAGGCAAAGTTTTTAATTTTGCGCGTGCAACATTCAACCAAAAATCAAAGATAAACAAATTAAAAGCCAATTAGAGCGGGTTCTGATTGAGTGGTATGGTCGTAGCGTGAGATCACGTGCTAATAATTCGGTGCAAAAGTCCGGTACGAAAAATAGAAACGAATTTGCGTGACGGTGTGTATGCGAAGGTCGCCTAATATCAGTTTAATTAAACAGCACTGTAAGCCGGGACTGTAATTTAATTTCGGTGCGGAATGAAATTTCGGTCCCGCGGCGATACATGCCACTCTCGGGCATCCAGCTCTCGTTCAAACAACATATATTCTATAGTTGAACTAACTAGTGCGCCGGGCTTGTAGTTACTTGACAAGATCGTACAACCGCGAAGACGAAGCCGCTCGTCTGCAGCCAGCCACGTCCGTCTAATCTCACTATCACGTGTCGAATTATATATCAGTTTATTCGCGGCGTGATTCAATTTGCTAATTATTGTCGGCTCAAACTTGTTACTTTGACTTGACGCGCATTGTCCCGACGACTGTTGATAATTAGTTTGCCAGCCATTAATGCCCGATGTAACGTTACGTATATGCTTCTGTTATTGACGTTTTGCTTGTTCATTTCACTGTGTCTCACTTCATTGTCACAATCCTCAGAATTCTAGTGTTGATTCCACACTTCAATTGAAATCATAGTATAATATATTGTTCTTAATTTGTAGTGCAAATTATGCAAAAATTAATTACTTATCCCTGTCTGAGCTTGGTAAATTTACTAGTTTTGTTTGTTGTTTGAGGACATTGAGTCAAGTATTTTACGTATGAAGAGACTAAGTAGAAACGACGAAAACAACTCTTAAATAAAGTGTTGAATGTCTGTTTTGTACACTTAGAAAGATGCACTTTAAAGTTTATCGGTAAGATGGAATCAATACAGGATCAGTGATAACAAGTATTGTGTGGTTGAAATCAGTAGGATGATATTAAATTTTGAGAATACAACAACTGTTAATTTAAATTTATTATTTATAATTTATTTAATTTCATATTTAATTAGAGCAGTGACTTTTACAAGTTTGCAGACTCGGGAAACGTGCATAAAATTAATTGAACCACTGTTACTTGAATCAATTTTATTAATATCCACAAAACGGATTTGCATTCAACAATCGGCTAATTTTGTAGCGTGTTTTTGTTTGCATTCATTTTTTATTATTTATTATATATTCGTTCATGTAATTTGAATTGAAAGGTATAATAATTGGCTGAATAATGAAATGAAATTGAATACTAAAGTTGTGATAAAAATAAAACGAAAAATAAAACTTAAAATAAGCTATTTGATCGAGGTGAATATTCCTGCATATAATCTGTGTTTAAAATTTACATCAATCTATTTAACAGTACAAACTGAATGACAAAGTTTTAACAAAATACTGAGAATTAGCTATTTTACCAAGGTTTGTAATAGAATTTCACTTACTCCGGAACAAATTAGGTTTATTTACCTAATTCATGCACAGACATATAATTTTTGGAGTAAATTTATCAAACATTCACTTCTGACATTACATTATAAATTATAATAATAGTTTGAAAAAAAAATTATGACATTTTTTTTTATTTTTCCATTTTCCTATGTGAACGCATAGGTTAGAGTAGCTCCGCCAACATTCGACGATACTGTTATAAAATAAAATCACATAGGAAAATGGAAAAATATAAACGTAATTATCTTGAAAAGTGAACGATGAAAAATTTTGGAAAAATGACATAATACATTAAATACATTAAATCTCATAAAATCTATTTGGAAAATTTCAGTAAATTCTGTGCATTATCAATAACACGAGGCAATATCCTTAAACAAAATTCAATTTTAAATTATTTCAATCTGATATTCTCATTGGTTATTAAGAATCGAAGTCGAGGATAGCTTCGGGAATATAATACAACAGAACATAATCAATTCTTCAAATTGTTCATTTTGTAAAAAATACCTCTTTTTGCACAAGTTACACTCGCATTTCGATGCGAGTTTCAAATGTTCAAACCAATCCTTACTACAAACTCACGTTGTAATTCAATAGTCAATAATTGATGAACCGAAATGAGATATTTTATAATTCAATATTCGTGCGAATAATGAACGAAAAAAAATGAAAAATAAATTCATAGATATTCGCAGTGCATACAAAGTCGCCCCAATAAGGCACCGTATCATCAAGTCGGTGTGCATTTCATCGAATCTATTGGAATCATATTCCGTGCACCGAGAAAAATTTGAATAGTCAACCTGACTATAAAAA
>JAAMPD010000709.1:0-39177 GCA_025266255.1 Trissolcus basalis | reverse complement strand
GACAGATCTGCTCGAACATTGTGTATGATAAAAGAATTTATAATTTTATAAACTTAAGATTTCTCGGTTTTTTTATCATAACAATGGACAAGATGAAAACTGTAGTTCGAGTATGTTTGACTTCTGATGAATCTAAATCCGTTTTAAATACGTTGCATGGTGTGTTTGAATACGAAAATGATATACACAGAAATTTTCAGAAACGGCGCTGATTCATCCTTTATATTAAATAGAATGAATACTCATTTCTACAGATATATTCTAAATTATTTGTTCCTCACTAGAGAGTAAAATGTTCTACTTTTTCGTTAAAAACGAACAATACTTTTAATTCCGTCTGTTTTGTCATAACAACATTTTTTGATCACTGAAATGTCAATAACAATATTCAATTAACATTTGGAGCATGAAGGTTATTTCAAATACAAATGAGTATATACATTCGTCTGTCGAATGACAGGTCTGTTCAAACAACGTGTCTGATAACAAACTTCATAATTGCATATACTTGAGATTTCTGGGATTATTTTTTATAACAATGTAATATTTAAAGACTGTAGTTTGAGGTTGTTTGACTCTTGACGAATCCTAATCTATTTCAATAGGTAGTATGATCTGTTCAAGTATCGAAATAAAATACACAGAAATTTCCACATACGTTATAACAGATTTTGTTATAACAACATTTTTCGATCACTGAAATTTCAATTAGATGTTTCAAAAAACAAAAATTTTCAAATAGCAAAATTTTGAATCGAATATTATATAAACATCTAAAGTATCGAGGTGTTTTCGAATACGAATGATTATATACACCAGTCTGTTCGACAACAGCTCTGCTCGAACATTGTGTCTGATAACAGAATTTATAATTTTATAAACTTAAGATTTCTCGGTTTTTTTATCATGACAATGAACAAGTTAAAAACATCAGTTTCAGTATGTCTCACTTCCAATGAATCAAAATCCGTTCCAACAGATTGCATGGTGTGTTTGAATACAAAAATGATATACACAGAACATATACGGCGCTTATTAATGTCTTATATTGAATAGAATGAAGACTAATTTTTATAGATATATATTAAATCAATTGTTTGTCTCACAAAATAACTATGTTTTATTCTTTCGTCAGAAACAAACAATATTTTTATTTTTATCTGTTTTGTTATAACAACATTTTCTGATCACTAAAATGTCAAATAGAATAGTATATGAACTTTTGAAGTATCAAGGTTTTTTTCATAAAAATGAGTATATATACCCGTCTATTTGATGACAGTTGAGATTTTTGGGATTTTTAAATATAACAATGTAATATTTAGAGACTGTAGTTTAAGTTTGTTTACTTTCGACAAATTTTGATCAGTTTTAATGGGTAGTATGGTGTGTTTAAATACAAAATATTATACACAGAAGTTTTTAGATACGATATGACAGATTTTGTTATAACAACATTTTTTGATCACTGAAATTACAAATAGAAGTTTCAAAAAACAAAAAATTTTAAATACAAAAATTTTAAATTGAGTATTATATCAACATCTAAAGTATCAAGGTGTTTTTAAATACGAATCAGTATATACACCGGTCTGTTCGATGACAGATCTGCTCGAACATTGTGTCTGATGAAAGAATTATTAATTTTATGAACTTAAGATTCCTAGGTTTCTTTATAATAACGATGTACAAGAAAAAAACTGAAGTTTGAGTATGTTTGAATTTTAACGCGTCTTTATCTAATTTAATATGTTGCATAGTATGTTTGAATACAAAAATGATATACACAGGAATTTTAAGATACGGCGCTGATTCTTGTCCAATATTAAATAGAATAAATACTTATTTTTACAGATATATTTCGAATTAATTTTTTGTCACTAGAAATTGAAATGTTCTTTTTTTTGTTAAAAACAAACAATACTTTTGATTCCATCCGTTTTTTCATGACAACATTTTTTGATCACTGAAATGTCAAATAGAATAGTATATTAACTTTTGAAGTATGAAGTTTTTTTCGAATACAAATGAGTATATACACCCGCCTGTCAAATTACAGGTCTGATTCAACAACGTGTCTGATAACGAAATAAATGATTTAATAATCTTGAGATTTCTGGGATTTTTTATTATGAAAATGTAAAATTCTAAAACTGTAATTCGAGTTTGATCGACTTTTGACGAATCTTAATCAGTTGTAATAGGTAGTATGATGTGTTCAAATACAATAATTTTATACACAGAAGTTTTCAGATACGTTATAAGAGATTTTGTTATAACAACATTTTTTGATCTCTGGAATTTCAAATAGCAGTTTGAAAAAACAAACTATTCAAATACTAAAATTTTGATCGAATATTATTTAAACATCTAAAGTATCACGGTGCTTTTGAATACGAATGAGTATATACACCGGTCTGTTCGATGACAGATCTTCTCGAACATTGTGTCTGATAACAGAATTTATAATTTTATATACTCAAGATTTCTCGGTTTTTTTATTATAACAATGGACAAGTTGAAAACTGTAGTTTGAGTATTTTGATTTTTGATGAATCTTGATCCGTTTTGAATAGGTTGGATGATGTGTTTGAATACAAAAATGATATACACAGATATTTTCGGAAACGGCGCTGATTCATCGCTTGTATTGAATAAAATGAATACTTATTTTCACAGATATATTCTTAATAATTTGTTCCTTACTAGAGATTAGAATGTTCTACTTTTTTGTTGAAAACATACAATACTTCTAATTTCGTCTGTTTTGTCATAACAACATTTTTTGATCACTGGAATGTCAAATAGAATAGTAAATAGTTAACCATAAAGGTTTTTTCAATTACAAATGAGTATATACACCCGTCTGTCGAATGACAGGTCTGTTCGAACAACATGCCTGATAACAGAATTTTTAATTGCATATACTTCACATTTCTGATATTTTTTATTATAACAATGTAATATTTAAAGACTGTAGTTTGAGTTTGTTTGACTCTTGACGAATCTCAATCTATTACAATAGGTAGTATGATCTGTTTAAGTATGAAAATAAAATACACAGAAATTTTCTTATACGTTATAACAGATTTTGTTATAACAACATTTTTTGATCACTGAAATTTCAAACAGATGTTTCAAAAAACAAAAACTTTCACATGAGCAAAATGTTTAATCGAATATCATATGAACATATAAAGTATCAAGGTGTTTTCGGATACGAATGATTATATACACCGGTCTGTTCGATGACAGATCTGCTCGAACATTGTATCTGATAACAGAATTTATAATTTTATAAACTTAAGATTTCTCGGTTTTTTGATCATATCAACGTACGAGTCAAGAACTGTAGTTCAAGTATGTTTGACTTCTAACAAATTATAATTCGTTTCAATTGGATGGATGGTGTGGTTGAATACAAAAATGATATACACAGAAATTTTTAGATACGGCGCTTATTAATGTCTAATATTGAATACAATAAATACTAATTTTTAAAGATATATATAGAATTAATTGTTTGTCACACGAAATCAAAATGTTATATTCTTTCGTTAGAAACAAACAATATTTTAAATTTTATCTGTTTTGTTATAACAACATTTCTTGATCAATAAGATGTCAAATAGAATAGTATATTAACTTCTGAAGTATCAAGGTTTTTTTCAAATAAAAATGATTATATATACCCGTCTGTCAAATGACATTTCTGTTTGAACAACGTGTCTGATAACAGAATTTATAATTCAATAAACTCAAGATTTCTGGGAGTTTTTATTATATAGTAATGTAAAATTCGAAAACTGTAGTTCAAATTTGTTCACTTTTGACGAATCTTAATCAGTTTTAATGGGTAGCGTGGTGTAATTAAATACAAAAATAATATACACAGAAGTTTTCAGATACGTTATAACAGATTTTATTATAACAGCATTTTTCGATCTCTGAAATTTCAAATAGCAGTTTTAAAAAACAAAACTTTTCAAATACCAAGATTTTTAATCGAATAGGGTTAAACGGGGTAAAAATGATTAGTGCAGAAAAATAGGGTAAAAGTGATCAATGAGAAAAAATAATACAAAATATCATTTTTGACGTGACAACGTCTTATAAATTGGTGGATGCCGGCGGCCATCAGGAAAATGGCGTTATATTTCAGCGTTACGCTCGCGTTATCTTTTAGCGTTACGCTGGCGTAACGATAAAACGTAACGCTGGAGATAACGTTCTAGCGTTACGCTTGCGTAACGATAGAACGTAACGCTGCAGGTAACGCCGGCCATTGGGAAAATGGCCATTGGACAAATGTTTATAATTACTTAGTTATTGTTAAAAGTTTGAAAAAGATGATCATTTTTACCCCGCCTCACCTTATTATATAAACAACTAATGTATCACAGTGCTTTCAAAAACGGATAAGTATATACACCGGTCTGTTTAATGACAGATCAGCTCGAACATTGTGTCTGATAACAGAATTCATAATTTTATAAATTTGAGATTCTTCGGTTTTTTTATTATAACAATGTAATATTTTAAGACTGTAGTTTAAGTTTGTATACTTTTGACGAATCTTAATCAGTTTTAATGAGTAGTATAGTGAGTTTAAATACAAAAATATCATACACAGAAGTTTTTAGATACGTTATGACAAATTTTGTTATAACAACATTTTTCAATCAATGAAATTACAACTAGAAGTTTCAAAAAACAAAAATTTTTAAATACCAAATTATGAATTGAGAATTATATCTAATTAACATCTGAAGTATTATTGTGTTTTTGAATACAAATCAGTATATAAACCGGTCGGTCTGATGACAAATCTACTCGAACATTGTGCCTCATAACAAAATTTATAATTTCATAAACTTAAGATTTCTAGGTTTCTTTATAATAACAATGTACAAGTTGAAAACTGTGATTTGAGTATGTTTGACTTCTAACGTATCTTAATCTGTTTTGATATGTTGCATAGTATGTTTAAATACAAAAATGATATACACAGAAAATTTTCAATACGGCGCTGATTCGTGTCTGATATTAAACAGAATAAATTCTTATTTTTACAGATATATTTCAAATTAATTTTTTGTCACTAGAAATTGAAAAGTTCTTTTTTTTTGTTCGAAACAAACAATACTTTTAATTTTATCCGTTTTTTCATAACAACATTTTTTTTCACTGAAATGTCAAATAGAATAGTATATTAACATTTGAAGTATGAAAATTTTTTCGAATACAAATGAGCATATACACCCGTCTGTCGAATAACAGGTCTGTTTCGACAACGTGTCTGATAACGGAATAAATTATTCAATAATCTTGATATTTCTGTGATTTTTTATTATCAGAATGTAAAATTCTAAAACTGTATTTCGAGTTTGTTCGACTATTGACGAATCTTAATTAGTTTTAATGGGTAGTATGACGTGTTTGAATACAATAATTATATACACAGAAGTTTAGATACGTTATGAGATATTTTGTTATAACAACATTTTTTGATCTCTGGAATTTCAAATAGCAGTTTCAAAGAACAAAGTTTTCAGATACCAAAATTCTTGATCGAATATTATATAAACATCTAAAGGATCACGGTGCTTTTGAATACGAATGAGTATATAGACCGGTCTGTTGGATGACAGATCTGCTCGAACATTGTGTCTAATAACAGAATCTATAATTTTATAAACTTAAGATTCCTCGGATTTTTTATTATAACAATGGACAAGATGAAAACTGTAGTTTGAGTATGTTTGACTTTTGATCAATCTTAATCCGTTATGAATAAGTTGCACGGTGTGTATGAATACAAAAATGATATACACAGAAATTTTCAGAAACAGCGCTGATTTATCGCTTATACTGAATAGAATGAATACTTATTTTTACAGATATATTCTAAATAATTCGTTCTACACTAGAGATCAAAATGTTCTAATTTCATGTTAAAAACAAACAATACTTTTGATTCCGTTTTTTTTTTCATAACAACATTCATTAAACACTGAAAGGTCGAATAGAATAGTAAATCAACATTCGAAGCATGTAGGTTTTTTCAAATACAAATGAGTATAAACACCCGTCTGTCGAATGACAGGTCTAGTCGAACAACGTTTCTGATGATAGAATTTATAATTTCATAAATTTGAGATTTGTGGGTTTTTTATTATAACAATGTAATATTCAAAAACTGTAGTTTGTGCTTGTTTGACTATTGACGGATCTTAATCAGTTTGAATCGGTAGTATGGTGTGTTTAAATACAAAAATCATATGCACAGAAGTTTTCAGATACGTTATAACAAATTTTGTTGAAACAACAATTTCCGATTACTGAAATTTTAAATAGATGTTTCAAGAAACAAAACTTTTTAAATAACAGAATTTTTAATTGAGTATTATATCAACATCTAAAGTATCATGGTGTTTTTCAATACGAATGAGTATATACACCGGTCTGTTCGATGACAGATATGCTCGAACATTGTGTCTGATAACAGAATTCATAATTTAATAAACTTAAGATTCCTAGGTTTTCCTTTCATAAAAATGTACAAGTTTGAAACTGTAGTTTAAGTATGTTTGACTTCTAACAAATCTTAATCAGTTTTAATAGGTAGTATCGTGTGTTTAAATACAAACTAATATACACAGAAATTTTTGGATACGGCGCTGATTTTTGTCTAATATTAAATCCCAATAAATTCAGTAAAACTAAAAAGTACGGCCGAGTATAGAAAAAAATGTTACTTAACTTTAAAACATATAATGCCTTGATATAAAAATTGACTTTGGTCAAGTACAAATCGTAAGTCGAGTCATATAAACCGATATTATCGTAACTAATAATGATGCTCATCAATTGAGTAGTAAGTTATTCCCATATAAATGGTTATTATATTGTTATAATAAATAATTGTTCGACTTGGAAAAATTCTTTCAGGTACGATAGCAATTATATCGTAAAACATTTTCATCGAAAAAAATCGATTTTCAACCTCTCATAACTCCTTTAAAACGTCGTATCCGAAATTTTTTTTTTTTCGTCAGCTCCGCGGCACGTTTTCAGAGAGCACACCATTTACCAGCTCGATATGTTCCGTATACGAGTTCTGATAGGCTGAAAATCGCTTGTCGTTGTCTCCGGAAAAGTATACACGGTAGTAGTGCCACTAATTTTTTTTCGTACTCGGCCAGAGACACTACCGTTTCTCCTGATAGAAAGGATACTCATTTTCAGAGATATATTTTAAATCAATTGTTCGTCACAAGACAGTAAAACAACATGTCTGATAACAGAATTCATAATTCAATAAATTTAAGATTTCTGTAAGTTTTTATTATGATAATGTAAAAAATAAAAACTGTAGTTTGAGTTTGTTATATTTAAACGAACCTTAATCAGTTTTAATGGGTATTATGGTGTCTTTGAATACAAAAATAATATACACAGAAGTTTTCAAATACGTTATAACAGATTTTGTTATAACAACATTTTTTGATCACTGAAATTACAAATAGCGAATTCAAAGAACAAAAATTTTTAAATACCAAACTTTTAAATTGTGTATTATATTAACATCTAAAGTATCATGTTGTTTTTGAATACGAATGAGTATATACACCGGTCTGTTCGATGACAGATCTGCTCGAACATTGTGTCTGATAACAGAATTTATAATTTTATAAACCTAAGATTCTTCGGTTTTTTTATCACAACAATGTACAGGTTGAAAACATTAGTTTAAGTATGTCTAACTTCTAATCGAAATCCGTTTCAATAGGTTGCATGGTGTGGTTGAATACAAAAATGATATACACAGAAATTTTTAGATACGGCGCTTATTAATGTCTCATATTGAATAAAATTAAGACTAATTTTGACAAATATATATTCAATCAATTGTTTTTTACACGAAATCAAAATGTTATATTCTTTCGTTAGAAACGAACAATATTTTTAATTTTATCTGTTTTGTTAAAACAACATTTTTTGATCACTGAAATGTGAAATAGAATAGTATATAAACATTTAGAGTATCAAGGTTTTTTTAATGAAATTATGTATATACACCCTTCTGTCAAATGACAGGTCTGTTTGAACAACGTGTCTGATAACAGAATTAATAATTCAATAATCTTTAGATTTCTGGGATTTTTCATTATAACAATGAAAAATTTAAAAACTGTGATTCAAGTTCGTTTGACTTTTGAGGAATCTTAATCAGTTTCAATAGGTAGTATGGTGTGTTTAAGTACAATAATCATATACAGAGAAGTTTTTAGATACGATATAACATATTTTGCTATAACACTATTGTTTGCTCACTGAAATTCCAAAAAAGAATTTCAAAAAACAAAACATTTCAAATACCAAAATTTTTTATTGAGGATTATATTAACACCTAAGGTATCATGATGTTTTTCAATACAAATGAGTATATACACCGGTCTGTTCGATGACAGATCTGCTCGAACATTGTGTCTGATAACAGAATTCATAATTTTATAAACTTAAGATTTCTAAGTTTTCTATTATGACAATGACCAAGTGAAAAAATGTAGTTTGAGTTAGTTCGACTTCTGACGAATCTTAATCAGTTTTAATAGGTAGTATGATCTGTTTAAATTAAAAAATAATATACACAGAAGCTTTCACATACGTTATAACAAAGTTCGTTATAACAATATTTTTTAATCACCGAAATTTCAAACAGATGTTTCAAAAAACAAAACTTTTCAAAATAGCAAAATTTTTAATTAAATATTATATGAACATTTAAAGAATCGAGGTGTTTTGGAATACGAATGAGTATATACACCGGTCTTTTCGATGACAGATGTGCTCGAACATTGTGTCTGATAACAGAATTCATAATTTTATAAACTTGAGATTCCTCGGTTTTATTATTATAACAATGTACAAGTTAAACCCTGTATTTTGAGTATGTTCGACTTCTAATGAATCTAAATCCGTTTTAATGTATTTAAATACAAAAATGATATACACAAAAATTTTCAGATATGGCGCTGATTCATGTCTAATATTGAATAGAATAAAGACTCATTTTTACAGATATATTCTCAATCAATTGTTTGTCACAGAAAATTTAAATGTTATACTTTTTTGTTAAAAACAAACAATATTTTCAATTTCATCTGTTTTGTTATAACAACATTTTTTGATCACTAAAATGTCAAATAGAATAACATATCAAAATTTGGAGTATCAATTTTTTTTAAATACAAATGAGTATATACACTTGTCTGTCGAATGTCAGGTCTGTTCAAACAACGTGTAGTATAACAGAATTTATGACAGGTCTGTTTTCGAGGTTTCCGAGCTGGTGTTCGATATTTTGATCGCGCCACTGACCAACTTCATCTCGCGGCTACTTTTTGAACCCCAAAATCTATTGCGCTCTTGATCCCCCTCTCCAATCGTGAGCTGCTTTATGATGGTGTGAGAGCAGAGAAACTTTCCGAGTCTAACCACGAGAGGAATAGAAGACAAAACCACTCTGTTCACTAAAACAAAACCCAACGCGAAGTTGACTCAAGTCACTTCCTACAACGAACCCGACTATTGTCACTGTGATCAAACCTTTACTCTTTTCGGCAATAAAAAGGTGTCTTCGAGGAGACACTTATCGCCGTTTACCGAATTCGACTCTTGTCGAGGATCAAGAGCGCAGACCCTAGTCTCGCTAAACCAGCAACGCAACTCGCGACTCTAGTCGCTGAGGCTTCGAAAGGACTAGCGGAATGTTTTTAGTGATTGACCTAGGTTCACCTAGTGTTCCTTTATATTGATTTGATATTAATGTATTTCTTTTCTTACTTTCTTATTAATCGCTCATCTATTTTGAACTATTGTTTGAATTAAGATTGTCAATTCTGAAAATTGTTTGCGTGTACTCATTCTTGTTGTTCACCCAGATCAAGTTAATTAATAAAAAAAATAGTTAATAAGAAAATAGCAATTCACAGTCCACTCGCGCCATTAATGAAAATATTATACTATGGTGTTTTTGAATACGAATCAGTTTATACACTGGTCTGTTTACAATGTACAATTTGAAAACTGTACTTTGAGTTTGTTTGACTTTTGACGAATCTAAATCAGTTTTGATAAGTAGTTTGGTGTGTTTGAATACAAAAATGATATACACAAAAGTTTTTAGATACGGCGCCTATTCTGCTTTAATATTAAGCAGAATTAATACCTTTTTTACAGATATTTTAAATCGATTGTTTGTCACACGAAATTAAATTAATATACCTATTGTTAATAACAAACAATACTGTAAATTTCATTTTTTTTATAACAACATTTTCTGATCACTCAAATTTCAAATAGAAGTTTCAAAAAACTAAATTTTTAATTGAATAGTATATTAACATTCAAAGTATCAAGGTGTTTTTGAATACGAATGAGTTTATATACCGGTCTGTTTGATGACAAATCTGCTCTAACATTTTATTGGATAACGGAATTCATAATTTTATAAACTTAAGATTTTCGGGTATTTAAATTATAACAATGTAAAAGGTAGAAACTGTAGGTTTGATTTGTATGATTTTTAGAAAATTTTAATTAGATTACATAAATTGTATGGTTTGTTTCATACAAAAATGATATACACAGAATTTTTTAAATACGAAAATTCCAAATCAAATTTGGAAAAAAAATTTAAAGTTAATTAAATCAATCACATTTACATTTCATTTAAAATTTTTTTTCAATTTTGTATTTCTAAAATTCAAAATTCATAATTGTCAATGTTTTGAAAATTTTTTCAAGAAGACTAGAAGTTTGAGTAAGTCTTATGTATTCAAATATAAATATATGAAAAGAATGAAGAATGAAAAATTACCCAAAATTCTATTTTATTATTGTTGATCATAATTTATTCCGTGACCCGAGTCACCAACCTGTCACTTTTTTCTTAAAGTGGTCAGTTTATGCTGCAGCGCCACAAGTGCAAAACACTCGACCGCGTGCAATTTAATTTATTGTCCAGAAGTTTGATTTACCTCCCATATGATTTTTTGATATAATTACAATTATATAAATATAATTTAATATAATACAGAAGGAGTCCGACGAATTTTGTTTACTTATTATAGGTTGACCCAAAACTAATTAACACAGAACTAGTGCATAAAAACGATTTAAAAATTGATTAGATGCAAGCCTTATACAAATTTATATAAATTCAAAATGTATATATATTGGTTTCCGAACACATTCTTCTCACGTTAAAAAAATTTCCTCCTTTTTTTGATGAAAAAAGGACCGGTCGTTATTCAAAGTCCTTTAGTAAATAAGTCTAAAATTGAATTAATTGAATATGTATCATATCGTATTGGTGAATTTGATCGAATATTTCATTTGAGCTATACAAAAAAGGACCAAATGTTCAATATACGTGTTAATATATATTTTATAAGAGCGGTTGATCACATGACACTCAGATTTTTATTTTATACTTATTATGAAAAATGTGATACTTGATTCATACTATACACCTAATACCAAGCTTTATGCAAAGCTTCTATAGTAATCTATAGTCTACTGAAGTCGGCCAAAAGTTCGGATTCGCGGCTAACATCAATATTGTTCTCACATTTCTAACTGTGGACTCTGGATATTATATAATTATGTCATAATAATATATTTTATGATTATTTAATTCTTTTTCCAAATTCATTCTCTTTATCAAGGTTTATTTTACAATACATCATTTGATGGAGGAGGGGGAGGGAGTTACTTGACATCCGGAGCGAATTCAAGGAGGAAATGATAACTTTTCTAATAAATAATAAGCTAAAAATTTTACTTATTGTCGGAATATATTTTATACACGAAAAATCTGTTTTGTTTATATTTAAAAAAACATATTTTCGTGCGTGCTAGTTCATACATTTATCTACGTTTCTACGGTCATTGTAAACGACATTTTCATAAATTTGAGGTTTCATAAACCAAAAACGTTATTGAGAGTGACAGCATCAATTGAAATATTCGACAGTGTCATGTCGATTGAAAATGTCAAGGAATGTTGACATATTTTTTGAAATTTTAAAACACGTTACAAATGTTATCATTTTTCATAAATGATTCTGGCAGAACAATTTTGTCTTGAAGTGAAAGTTATTGGAGTGACTGTAGACATATTTTAGGGGTAAGTTTTTTTTATTTCTATGTAAGCTTGATTTCTTAACTTATATTGTGCCAAGTTATCATCGTCACTTTTTCGAATAATTTTTAGAACCTTGATTTTTTCATTTCATAACAAATTCCGTCATACACTTTTGAAGTCAACTTTTTAAAGTAAGAAAAGAAAAATAACTTATATTTGACCTCAGATAAATTTATTATTATCCCTTCACGAAGAGTTGGTGTCACGCCTGAAGTTCGCCGTTAGAGATAGCTGCCAACTTAACGTGTAGAGATCTATTGCGCGTTTGACTTCTGCGCATCACTTATATAGTCGCGGTAAAAAATGTAAATATATATATCAGAAGTGATAAGTTTATCATGTTGCATTATCAAAAAAACATAATCAAAGGATTGTTTATATTGAAGTCAATTACTATCGATTTGTTAGAAAGAAGTTGGAAATAGTTTACATAATTGTCAGTTTCATTCTCATTTGTAAATAACCAAATTTGAGGTTAAGAATAAAAAAGTTCGCTTTTTTTCAAGTCAAACAATAACGTGATTTTGAAGTGGACTTTCGTCATAATAAATCGAATTAGAAATTTCATATTCAAATATGAATTCGAAAATAAATATTAACCACAAGATTGAGAAATTCGCGCGCGAAGTGCGCGACATCTCTAGTTGCTTAGAACTTTGGACACCGTTGAAAGTTAAGTTTGATTCGTAATCATATTACAATAACAAATCTAACTGCAATAAAAGTCTTTTTTTAGGTTATATGAAAGGATTAGTCTTCTATCATGCTAATCAGCGAGATCGCTCAAACCTACAAACCTTCTTGGAAGGTTTTTTGCGAGCCGATGTTAATGTTTACCGAAATGGAAAAATTGCAACTACATCGATTTGGAATCGTCAAAATAATTCCACCAGACGAATTTCGACCTCGATCTTGTCCCCTTCAACTGGAAGATCTGTTGCAATTGAATATCTGCCCACCGATCGAGCAAATCGTCAAGGTATGTTAATTTTATACTCGACACATAAATTAGAATACTTCTCAAACTTTTGGACCTTTTTGAAACAATTATTAATTCGACAATATTGATAGAAACATATTGATACAAACAAACAAATGAATGTCTTTTTAATATAAATTTCCATGATAATACATGTTTGTATACAGTTAATAAAAGAAAAATATATTTTAATTTTCGAAAAAAATTAATAATATATTAGAAAATATATTTCTCATATCGATGTATATTTATTATCATGATGATATATATTTTTTTTATTATATTAATATTTATTGTATATATTACTAACTTCATTGATACTCACTTCAATTAGAGAATGAAATTAATTTTATTAATAATGGATATTGTTCAAACCAAAAGTAAAATACATTATAAACGTTATTTATTTTGTTTGGGTATCGAAACATTGAAACCTTAGGTGATAATTTGAAAAATTCAAGAATACGTTGTAATTGTTCCGTTATGTACATATATAATCATGCGCTTCAATTAATGAAATCAAATTTGTTGCAGCCTGTTAAAAATTATCCGGATGCATTTGAATTTTCTGTTGCTAACGATATCGATATTTCTTGTACAACGGTACAATGTTTATACGATATCAAGAGGAATGCAATTAAGTATGAAGATCAAGAACTCCTAAAACCAAATTCCATCGTGGATAGAGCGTTTTGGCGTAAGAATACCACGAGATAAAATATATTGTTTTTTTCTGATTATTATTATTGTAAAAAACTTGATCACTATACTTAAGTGTCGAAAAAGAAGGAATTCATGTGAAAAGAGTAACAAAAACTTGAGTTTTCCTAACTGGGAGAAGTTCAAACTTTTTCTACTCTTCACTTCTTTTTCTATATCCCCGTGACACATTTTGAAAGAAACTCAATATATTTTATTTCTTTAATATATAATAATAAGCAAGAATAAAACTTTTTTCTTTATTTAGTGAAAAAAATATTGTATGCAACACGTATATAATATTGAAGGATTCACTATCGCTTGTTGACAGCTTTTGATTGATATTAATTCATAGTGGATACATGATTTATTAATTAAATTTCTTGATTTACAGTTATTTGTTTTGTTGATTTTACAGGTAGAATGAAGAATTATGAACCGCGGTTTTACAGTACCGAAAATCAATGCACTTTGTTTGACAAGACTGCAGGACAGTGGCAAATGAGCGAATTGAAGAGTTTTATGAACGTTTTGACGAAAAAAGTAAATATTTTCATCATGCATCTGATTAAAAAATATTTTCAGCAAAACAACTATTTTCACCAACATACAAACAGAATGTTTGTTTTTTTCTCATTATTCTTAGTATGAGAAACGACTCATTTTCCAGAAGTGTGGAGCAAAAAAAACTTCTGAGATAACCGTCGACTTTTTTTTTACACTTTAGGAAAAAAAAACACTTATTAATACTGAAAATAATAACAATAATCATATTTTCACTCATTGAACACAACGTCGTATTTAACACTTCTAGAACAATGATTAATATTTTTTTCACGTGAGGACAGCTCTCACTTATGTTCGATTAACCCACTTATTGCACAAAATACTATTTCGTGTAAAGTTATGTAAAATATTGGATAGCTTGTGATAACATAAAAGAAACACATTTAGATTTTCTAACACTACAAATGTTTGTAAATAATTGTAGAGCAAAAGTTTCATCGCACCGGGCGTTTCGTCACCTTATGTTTATTTCGGAGTAGAAGACACATTCTTTCCATTCCACACTGAGGATTTAGAGCTGAACTCTCTGAATTACCACTGGTTTGGAGCCCCTAAAGTCTGGTACGGAGTCCCAGAAATGTATTCCAACAAATTAGAAGAGGTGGCTGCAAAAATTTTTCCTGAAGCTGCCAAAACTTGTACAGCTTTCATGAGGCACAAGATGTGTATGATCGACCCCTTAGAGCTGAATAAACACGGAATTCCAGTGAACCGAGTGAGATATTTTTCTTATATTTTTATCATATTCTTTATGTGTTTTCAAAGTTATACGTATTAGTGAAGTAAATTTGTTACAAGAATTTCTTATGATGACAATACTTTAAATAATTAGAATACATTTGGTCATTTGTTTTATCAACACCGATATTATATGTTAGATATTTGAAGAATATTTATACAAAAATATAATTTTCATTCTAGATAACACTGCAATTTTTCAAATAGCAGTCTTCGTGAAACTAATTGAATTATGCAAATAATATTGTAGAAATTCAAAACTATAATATAAAAAATGATCAAAAGTAATCAAAACACAAATTCTCTTCGATATAATAAAATCTATATTTTTGCAGATAGTTCAAAGAACGAACGAATTTGTCGTCACATTTCCCCGTGGATATCATGCGGGGTACAATCTTGGCTTCAACTGTAATGAAGCTGTAAATTTTACTACTGAGCGTTGGTTGTACTATTCGAATAAGATTACTACATGCAATTGTTCTGCTAAAAGTAACATGATAAAGTTGACGAAGGCTTTCTTAAATAAGAAACCTAGACAGTAATTATGATTTTCAGTTCTTTCTACTGTTCTTTTGCTTCAGTTCTAAGCCTTTATTGACATTATTTGTGCTCATTGTATTACAGAGTCAAAGAAAAGTACAACGTGAAGCGTGCTCCAGGCTGTGCCTATGGTATAGAAACGGTAAATTGACAAACAATATATTTTTCCATCCTTCGAAAATATTTCTTCAAAATTATTATGAATTATCGAACATTTATCGTATTTTGTATATTGTGACAGTAACAAACTCTGTGGATTACAAACTGTATCGGACAAACAATTTAAAAACGTGTTGTCCGAGAGTAGCAGAATGTAATTTTGCGTCTAGCGTTAAGCGATAAGGCATATGTAAATTCGTGAAACTGTAATTTGTAGTCAGTATACCGACTCAAGAGTATTTCTCTAATTCTTTAATTGCTATTCATACGAATATATTAATATAAGGTGATCACCTACCAAACTAGAAATTGAAAATTTAGAACCGCTATCTATAAATACGAGTCAAATTGATCGAAATCATACTTTATTATTGAAAATTAGGACCTTGGCATTCTGGTTTTTCTGCAACTAACGATAATATATAGTGCGTGCGTTCTTTTAAGAACTGAACGTTAAAACTGAGAATCGCTATTCATGAATCCAAAATAAAATATATTACCAAAGTCATTGTCTCAATCAAGATATTATTATATTAACTCTAAACTCTGGTACTTTTGTTTTTATACGATTACCAATCTACAACGACTTTTAGGAATACTTGTTTTGTGTAATATTTCAAAGCCAGATAAGGTTACTGCCACAAATAATGTATTATGCATCCATAATATTCATGATATTTCAATTTCATTTAAGTTGTTGATTGAAATTTATTTTTCATTTCTATTTCTTAGGTTGTTATGGATGTTATCAATTATATAGAGAAAAATCCTCAACATGGATATATCATAACAGAATTTGTAAACAACCGATGTTTAGTGAAGACAAGAAGAAATGGCTACGCTAATTTTCAGTCAATCATAGAAAATATCATTAGATCACGTAGAGTTCACTCCGATAAACAAGTCACAAAATCCGATATCGATCGATTGCGATCTGTAATGAAGCAGAAGAGATTCAAAAGTCTTTACTCTGAAAAGTAGGTTGATATATTTCACAGATTATTTTATAACTTATTCAAGGGAGAACATCATTGTAAAGGGAAAAAAATTGATCATTTTTTTGCATTTTTAATGATATAACATGCGTGGAACCATGTGTAAGAATATTTCTATAAAATTTGTAGAAATAGAAAAATTACAGCACTTTCGTCGTCACAGTGCACGCCGCGGGTATGCTTATTAAAGGCTCCATCGAATAACACTCGGACTTTTAAAGCTACTTTCATCTAAATTTTATCAAAAAAATTTGATCAATTTTTTTCCTAAAAAATAATATAACAAAAAAAACAATAAGAATTTTAGCTGATTGCTGCAATTTTGCAGTCAACAATTTAATAAACATAACTTTCTGCTTAACTAATAATATTCATATGTAGATTTATGAAAAATATCAATCGTTAATTTTTAACGACTTTGCAATGTCTTATATATGGGACATATATGGACTCATTTATGTGCCATATATGACATATAATCTATATATGCCCTCATATGTGGCACATGTATGTATTTGTATGCATTTTATATAGGAAAGGCCTATATAAAGAGACATATATACGACATATATGGAACGTATATGGAACCCTATATGAATTTTTACTTAGGTACTGTCAACGTTCAGAATTTGAATTTTTTATACAGCCAGATAAAGATAATAGTACGAAAACGTTAATTTCTACATAATCAGATTGTTGGTCCCCCTTTATTTGACATGATACAAAGTTGAGGTGTAACAGAGGTCTTTAATTTGTCGATTATTATTTTCAAGGTGTCCAAACATTTATCAAATCGAAGCCCTGCGAGATCTTCAGTAAAATTGCTCATTTCATCGATTTTTCATTAGATTGTAAATCACCTGAAATTATAACAATTAATGTGTACAAAAGCAAATATAATTCTCATTTTTGATATGTCGTGAATATAGTTTGCACAAAATCAACTTTCATTTGCTAGCAATCCTATGTCGCCTGACTATCAAGTTTACTTCTGCTTTTCATTTATCTTACTCAGTATTATTATTCATTAATTGATTCTTGCTTAATGCTTTTGAAATAAATAAAACTCCTAACAACATGGTATTATATTGAGAATTGTTTGTAAGAGTAAATAAACATTGACATCGCTGATTTTAGATTACTTTATTTTATACAAATTTTTTCTAGGTTCGACGTTGAATAACATAATCATTCACATCCGACGAAAAAACATGATTGTCTGAGCGAACATGAAATTTTCCTGGCACGATGCTTTGCCATTTTTGTTGAGTCAAAATTGATGATTGGTATATACAAAATTATGTCAGACCTATTGTCAACATAGGTAGCTGAACAGAAAAAAAATTTTGTACACTTGCAGCCTTATTATTTTTATTTAACCGTCGAAATTGTCATTGAGAAGTGCATATAACGTAAACATTAGTGAAAATTAAAAATCGCTAACCATTAATCGATAGCAGATCGATTGTTCAAGTTGATGAGTTAGCAGGAATAACATTTCTTGCACTTGCTGCTCTCGCATTTTTGTTTTACTGCGGCAATCGTCATTAGGTATTGCGTATCCCGTAATCAAAACTGAAAAATAGAAAACGCTGGCCATTAATCAATAGCAGATCTATTGTCATCGTAATTAAGTGAACAAAAATAGAACTTTATCGACTCACTGCTTTGGCATTTAAGTTTTACCGTGTTGATTATCATTGAACAGGGCGTATCACGTTTTTAGGAGTTAAAATTGATAATTGCTATCCATAATTTTATGTCAGACCTATTGTCAATATTGTTAGCTAAACAAAAATTGAATTTTGTCAACGTTCTGCTCTGGCATTTTTATTTCATTGCGAACATCGTCATTTTGCAGTGCAAAGCATATAATTAAAGGTGGAAATCATAAATCGCTATCCATAAATCGATAGCAAATTTTATTATCAACGTAATTAGCTGAGGAAAAAAAATTTTATTAACACGCTTCTGTGGCATTTTTGTAACCGCGATAATTATCATTAAGCAGTGCGTATCAAGTGATCTGAAGAGAAAATTAAAAATCGATATCCATGAATCGATAGCAGATCTCATATTAATATTTATAAGTCGACAGAAATACGATTTTGTGAACTCGCTGCTTTGGCAATTTTGTTCAATAGCAATGATCGTCATTGGGCAGTATGTATCACGTGATTAGAAGTGAAAATTACGAATCGCTATCCATGAATCGATAGCAGATCTGATATTTAAGTTTATGAGTGAGCAGAAATATAATTTTATGGACCTGCTGCTCTGTCATTTTTGTTACATTACGACGATCGTCGTCAAACTGTCTGTACCACGTAATCTATTGTCATTGTAATTGTGTGGACAGAAATGAAACATTTTATTGACACACTGCTTTGGCATTTCAGTTCTACCCTGTTGATTGTGATCGAACAGTGCATATCACGTGATAAGTAATCAAAATTGATAATCGTTATCCATAAATTTATGTTTGACCTATTGTTAACATTGTGAGCTGAACAGAAATAGAATTTTGTAAACCTGCTGCTCTGGCATTTTTGTTTTACTATAATGATCGTCATTAGGCAGTGCAAAGCACATATCTAGAAGTGAAAATCATAAATCGCTATCCATAAATCGATAGCAGATTAATTATCAACGTAATAAGCTAAGGAGAAAATAAATTTTATTGACACGCTTCTTTGGCATTTTTGTAACCGCGATAATTATCATTGAGCAGTAAGTATCAAGTGATCTAAAGAAAAAATTGAAAATCGCTATGCATAAATCGATAGCGGATCTGATATTAATATTTATAAGTCGACAAAAATACGATTTTGTGAACTCGCTGCTTTGGTAATTTTGTTCAATAGCAATGATCGTCATTGGGCAGTATGTATCACGTGATTAGAAGTGAAAATTACAAATCGCTATCCATGAATCGATAGCAGATCTGATATTTAAGTTTATGAGTGAGCAGAAATATAATTTCATGAACTTGCTGCTCTGTCATTTTTGTTACATTACGACGATCGTCGTAAAACGGTCTGTACCACGTAATCTATTGTTATTGTAATTAGGTGAACAGAAATAAAACTTTATTGACTCTCTGCTTTGACATTAAAGTTTTCCTGTGTTAATTGTGATCGAGCATAGATATTACGTTATAAGTAGTTTAAAATGATAATCGGTATCTATAAATTTATGTCTGACCTATTGTCAACATCGTGAGCTGAACAGAAATAGAATTTTGTCAACTTGCTGCCCTGGCATTTTTGTTTTCCTACAATGATCGTCATAAGGCAGTGCAAAACACATATTTAAAAGTGAAAATTATAAATCGCTATCCATAAATCGATAGCAGATTTATTATCAACGTAATTAGCTGAGGAGAAAAAAAATTTTATTGACACGCTTCTTTGGCATTTTTGTAACCGCGATAATTATCATTGAGCAGTGCGTATCAAGTGATCCAAAGAGAAAATTGAAAATCGCTATGCATGAATCGATAGCGGATCTGATATTAATATTTACAAGTCGACACAAATACGATTTTGTAAACTTGCTGCTTTGACATTTTTGTTTAATCGGAATGATCGTCCTTGGGTAGTGCGTATCACGTGATCAGAAGTGAAATTTAAAAATTGCTATCTATGCATCGATAGCAGATCTGATATAAACATGATAAATAAGACTATTTTGTTATCGAATGAGAGTTTTCCCGACTCAATGTTTAATCGAATGAGTGATTGATATATAAATTAATAAATAAATAAAAATCGAAATAATCAGAAAAATTAAAAAAAAAATGAACAAAAAAATCGAATAATTTACAAAAAAAACAATCTCGCTACTAACTAAATTCTAAATTAAATAATTATCTGCTTAAATTGGTTCCCTATTGGAAGAATTTTCATTGAAATGTTTCGCTGAAGAAATAAGTCTCTCATAATATGATTTAATGATTACATTAGAGGACCAACTTATCAAATTTAACAATATGAAATCAGAAGTATTTTTGCTAAGAAGACATATGAATTATTCGTAAGACTCAAGCAGAAAGTCATACTTTTTAGTTATAAACAGCCAAAAGTATAATTTTTACTTGCTTTGTTTTGACAGAATCTATCGAATAGGCGATTTTTCTCAGAAAAAGTATATTAACATTCGACATATCAGGGGTGTTTCGAGCACGAGTGAATATATACACTGGTATTTTCAATGACAAATCTTTATATCAAAATGACGAGAATTCAAATTTTTTAAATGTGAATAGTATTATTTTTTAGGATTCATCAAATTCAATTTGTTGCTTGATATCATATACATTTCTAGCAAAATCAGCACGAAATACACATTTGGTCGAAAGTTATTTTACTTAATTTCGCTCCAGTACTTTCATTATTATATTTTGAGAAATGAATTGTGTATCAAAACTTCATTTAAAATTCAGGATATTTCTACTATGCTACACAAAAAAGCGTCCGAATGAAACTTTTAAATTTCGCATGAAAAAGTAGAATCCAAAGTTTTCTACCTAACTGACAGTGAACACTCATTCAAGTAGAATACACGGTTCTAACACTTGAACATGATAATTGCTTCAGAAAGCAATAACTTAATCACAGGTGAAGATAAGTTTTTTTCTGTGTAACAATCTTACGTCTAATGAATTATGTTCGATGACTGATGTTCTTATCGTACATTTTTATGAATATTTGTGATGCTACTCAAAATGACATTTTCTAAGAACAACAAAAAATCTTGTTTAGTTGGGGTCTCAAAAAGATGCTTCTGGTTATCAAATACAATATTTATTATTACATACATGTTGTGATTTAACTTTATTTTAATGGTAGAAAAGTCCATTCAATCAAATAGAAATACAAATGCCATGTCGTGATGATTAAATAAAACAAAAGAAATTTGTATGTAACGTGAATAGACTCATGAAATTCGAATTTTAGACATATTTAGGCAATAAAATAATCTTATATGAATAATTGTTACAATGAAATTAAAAATTAACTTAAAATTAACGGTTCGAAAACCTAATGTAATTATAATAATCATTATTATAGAAGTGAATATCGTATTTTACTTGACTCGATCCAAGATTCACTCGTGTCTGACTTTATAAATGGATTGGTGCTTGGATAGTTCGAATGTGTTCACTAACGGTCCAGTTATCTATTTCTGAAATCAAAAAACAAATAAGTAATGATTATTCATATGACATTTTTAATCGAGTTAAATAAGATGAAAATTAACTCCGTGACATTTCAGAAAATTTTGCTTACTTCAAATTTTTGACTGTTATTTTCGATATAAAAAATTACTTTATCATACAATCATTTGTTCATTGACCGTTCGTTATCAATCAATTTGTACGAACAATGTAAGTTAAAACTTTCAAGTTTTTGTAAAATCATTTATTCGATGATACTTTCTTAGTCGAACTCTGGTCATTATCAAAATTCAGTTATGTTATCAAATTTCTAACATTTTGCAAAAAACAATAGTTCCGAAACTCAGAGACTTAATTTTTTCTATTTCGTAAACAATGACTAAAAAATTATTTTCATAAATTATTTCCAAATTTATCAAACATTAAGCGAAAATACAAGAAAAAACACAAAATTGTACGTCTTTCGAATAGAAATTTCAAATTATTGATCGACCCGAGCGTCTATACATCTGTGTGTAGCAAATTTGTGCAACGATATTATAAAATTGACGATAGGAAATAAACTCCAAACCCTCTAATTGATGATCAAGTCCTCTGACCAGGGAGTCAGAGTCAGTTTTTCTAGTTTTTGATTTTTTTTGTACTCGAATGATTTTTCTTACTACTGAGTTACACTGACAAGCTCATGGACCCCTTACTCAAATTTGCCACTTATTTTCGGGTAATCTGATTTGTCGGCAATGCAATTTCTTGAACGAATTTACATGATTTGATAATGAAAAACAATCTATAAGTTCTGAATAAATATTGTGTCAAAAATTCAATCAAAAATGTCTTATTACTTTACCTTCATCAAATTTTGAAGTTTAGATTTAATTTGAGGAATCGTTCGGTGTTGAAGTTCTGTGTGTTTTTGTTTAATACCCTGAATTGCTGTAGCAGATGGATAAATTTTTTTACCCAGTTCTGTTTTAAATTCTTGTTGCAGAATTTTAACTTCTTTACTCGTCCACGCTTTCCGATTACCTGAAACAGCAGAAAAAATATATATCAGATTCTTTAAAACAAAATAGATGAAAAAGTTATATGAAAATCGAACAAACAGATTTCATATAAATTATTGAACTATTCATAACTGGTTATTTTACGTATGCAAAGCACATCACAGCAGCAGATTATAAATGGTTGTTTTTTTCATGTTTTCTGATGAAAAGAGAGAAGATAGACGTTTGTTGTTCATTTTAACAAAAATTAGTTTCAATCTAAGAGTAACCATGGTGAATAGAAAGAAATGACGAATCATTGTTTTCTCATTGAATCAATAATCATTGATTAATGATTCATTACTCAATTTTTAGAGTGGTCGATCATTTTATCATTTGATCAATGAAATTTCCGATCAGTAAGATCATTATTTAAGTCAAATACTTCATCGTTTATCATTTATTTACGAGTAACCTTTTCAGAAAAGTTTATAAATTTGAATTTCGTTATTTCGACAAGATAAAGAGATTCAATTAATTGCTATGATACTTTATTTAACTTACTGATTTCTTTTGCTTTAGCTTTCATTTTCTTTTTTTGTCGGCATCCATCGCTGTCTGATTCTTCTTCACTTGAAAGCGCTCTTTTTTGTTTATTTCGATTACCTATTATAACAATAAATACAGACAGAAATTTAAAATTCACTCATAAAGAAGAAAGTAGAATGAAAAAAAAAAAAAAACAGATCAAAAAGCTGTTACGTTTTGTTCGCATTGAAATTATTTGATTTTCACTTTTTCAGAGAGCAAACGTTCCGTTGAGTGTTTCGAAAGTCAGATTGAACTTATTTAATCAAATTTATTAAGTCAAAATATAATATAATTCACAGCAACATACATAATAATTTAATAATACATAATACAGCAACAGTCGATTGCTCACATTGTCTGCTTCAATGTTTACCTAGATTGTTTTTCGTTCATTGTATTTCTAAAGACAAAATGAAATAAAATAAATAATAAAAGAAACTTACTGTGGACTTCGTCGATTTCGTCTATATCCATATCAGAAGTTGATTCATCTGAATCAGAATCAGTGTCAGGTTGCTGACTTTGCGCATCCATTTCATCATTTTGCTCAGTTTTTAACTGTACATCTCTAGGCTGTCCAGAATTTCCATCGTTGTTTTGAGCTGAAGCAGCCTGTCGTAAAAGTGATGGCAAGTTGATTGCGACTTCACCTTGCCCGGAGCAAAGTCTATAAAACCTCATGTGGATATCTTGATGGTGGCCCATAAACTGTGACAATATCTGCCGTTCTTCGTCAGTTTGACAGAAGTCGATGCATTTGGTTGCAAAATGTTTTCGTAATAACGTCCCGGTTATCTTTTCCAGGCTTTCAACTCCACTCTGTTCAGCATATTTTTTGAGTAATTTGCATGCGTTCAAGTACTCTTGGAATTTCTCTGGATGCTTGATACCGAAAACATATTTATTCACACTAGGCACTCCAGCAATGTCGCGATACTTCAAAATCATATCGATGCAGTTAGCCTCCTCTTTCGTAAGAATTACAGGAACATTTCGATTCAACTTTCCACGAATATAAAATATCACGTGTTGGCAGCTTGACGAGTTTTCTTGACTTAAGATAAGAGGTTTCGTGTGATTATAATCTTTAATCTTGATTTTTTGAGATTCACCAGATCTTCTTCGATTGAAAATTTGAATTGAAACCAGAGTAGTTTCTGCAAGTACTTTCCAGTCGTCGTAATTGAATTTTTCTAACAAATTTTCATACGACGAATTTCTTAATTGTTTTACATGCTCATAAACTTGGTTAATGTCTTCATCACTGGGTAAGTCGTCCGCTGTGTGCCTTTCTTTTTCCTTTGTCGTCTCTGCAATTATTTTATTGACTCGTGGAAAGTATTTTGCATTGAATACTTTCATAAACGCTGCATTGTTTTTACCTTCTTCTTCTGAATTTTCTTCTACACAATCGCAGTCCCAAATAACACTAACTTTACGCATTAAGTTTCCGATTTCAGTCGCATTTGCAGGATGATCGAACACATTTTCCTGAGATTGATATCCACTGATAACATTCACTGCTTTTTCAAAGACCTTATAACATTGTGGTCTGAAGACAGACGCAAAATCCGTTATATCATTTCTTGCTTTGACTCTAAATTCTTTGTCTTTTTTCTGATTGTTATCGTCATTTTTTTTCTCCAAATCTTGTTGTTTCCGAATTTCAATCAACAATTTTCCTAACATGCGAAGTTTAGCTCTAATCATCTTGTAGTGTTCTGCTGAGTATTTGTTGCACATGAAATTACCGAATAACATTATCAATCTGTCATGGGTTGCAGTAAAGGTGACGTCATCGTTTTTCATTGGGGCGACTGCTTCCTTTAACGATGAGGATGAAACTGGGTGCATTCGACTTTCAAGTAAGACGCCAGCAACAACATAACCCTGTCCTTTGACTCTTTGTTCTTTTAATTCACACTTGTGATGTCGAATATTGTTTCTAACGTATGTACCTTTACATAAAGGGCAAGTAATCCTTTTTGCAGGATCCGTATTTTTGGCAGATCTGCGTTCCCCAATTAAAAGATCATTTTTTGCTGCTGTATCTACGTTGTTTTTATAGTTACCATTTTTCCGTAACAAATTTAAAGCCGCTCGGCGTTCAATAGAATCCGGATCCATTTGGGCAATCTTTTTAATTTCTTCACGATCCTTATGTACTGAAAGTAGATGACGTGCTATTTGACCTTTAAGCAGTTTTTGACAGTATATGCAGGCATATTTCTTGAACTTTTCTTCGACTGACTGCATTTTCATTGTACGAATATTTTTTCCAAACTTGATGCTAGCTAACTTGTCCTCAGCAGTTGAAGCAGATGGATTTTGTGATTTGTTCGCATCTGAAGCACCAGAGTCTAAGGTTGATGGGATATAAGAACTCTCTACAGGGCCTTTAGTAGTGGAACTCTCTGAAAACTCACTCGAGCTTAGCGGCTTATGGGCCACCTCTGCTACCAGATCCAATGTAGACTTCTCCGATACATCTCCATTCTCTTCTAACAAGTCTTGACTTTGTGGATTTACTTGGGTTTTGATAGGTGAGATTGAAAGTTCTCTCAGTTCGTGTAGACTTGATGAATCATCTTCCGAAAATCCATTTTCAAAAACTGTATTAAATTTAACTAAAGAATTTTCTGTATTCATATCAATTTCTGACGAAACATTCATATACTGCGGCTTACAGAGCACCTTTGGCATCAGAGTTTGAATGAACTTATTCGATTCCTCCACACCTTCTAAAGTTGAAGGTGCTGCATTTTCCATTGAAATTGAAGGAAAATTGTTTGACGACAATTCATTTTCATCCGTTGTTCGTACATCTGGTTCTTTGATGATTTCATCGAACTTATCAAACACACTCAAGTGGATGTCGTCAAATGTAACTATTTTAACAAGATCAGAGTTATCCAAATTCAAGTCATTATTTGACGAATCATCATGCTTGTTATGCTCTTGTTTCTCATCTGCGAATAAAAACAAAAGATTTGTATCAAATTTCATGTATCAGAATATGAACGCAAAAGGTGAATAACTGCAAAAGATAGCAAAAACTCGAATGCTTGATTTTGAGCAATGATTTTAGTAATTTTAAGCCATCTTCAGACAGTGCATTCGTTATTTCTATATAGCTGTTTTTTTTTTTTTTTTTTTTCAAGAGATTAAATGCGAAAATATGCAACATTAGAAAAATTAGGGCCATGAGAAAAAGTTAATATTGTTCGAAAGTGAATTCTAATTTTTTTTCAAAAAAAAAGAAAAAAAATTGAGATTGTATTCTTTCATAGTTTGCAGGTGAGTTGAATAATTATTGTTGGCTTCTAACCGGATTAAGGTTTCGATCAACGACTAACGAATGGCCTTAACGTAAAAACAAATATCTTAAATCAAGTGAAACAAGAAAGTCAAACTTTGAAATTGAAAAAACCTATATAACCCTGAAAAAATTGACTTTGTGAGAGAATTTGTAGATCATGCTTCAAGTATGTTTATAATAAATTACAAATCTAATGAGAAATCTAATATGATGGATGACTTTTAGTAGAACTTATAGTTTTTTTACACTGACTGTATACTTATAGATATTATAAACGAGACAAACAGGTAATTAGAGTAATACAAAGAGTATACGAATAATGAAGGACAATTATGATACGACAACAACTATGCCAAGAGCTTTGCCTATGATAATTTTGACATGGATAAAACAATAACAGAAAACGTCAAGAATAATAGCAGTAGCAGCATCTTAAAAAAATGGAACAATTTAATTAAATGTTCGCTGTAATGATTGACTGTAAAAATGTTAATATTGAATTATATTTATTTGTTAATTATTTTCATTTACACACAATTAGTTAACGAGTCTAAAAATTCACCTGAATCTGGAGAGACATTTTCTTCAACATTTTCCGCAATAATCAAAGTCAAGTCATTTTTGTTTTTCATCTGAGTTGGTTCTATTATTCGGGGGTTCAACTCAGTCTTGCATTCCATGATAGAGAAAATTTCATCGGATTCTTGGATATCTTTTTCATGATTATTTCCATTTGTGAGTGTCACAAGAGGCAAGCCGCATTTTTCAAATGGAATCGAATTGCCTGAAACAATGATAACTAATTAATCTAGAGCATTTTATTAGAGTTCTAATCGGTTAATCAAATATCATTTCAGTACAATGATTCGTATGTATTTTATGCAATAAAAGTATTTGTTTGAATGAAATTGAGAGTGAAATAATAATATGCCTATTATTCAAAAGATAGTATATTCATTATTTGAAACAATTTGTTTTAACCCAATATTAGTAACTTTTTTGTAAATTAAAAATTATCATATGATATCAAATTGGTTTACCATGCATAAAATATTAAAAAAAAATGATTCAATCAGGTTTGAATTTATTAATAATTATTTTTTAATCAGAACTTATAAATATATATTCACGTTTATACAATAGACTCAAGTTTTAGTCATAAGTAAACTTGAGTAATTAACAATATGGAAAAAATTAATTTTTTTTCAAGTTTCACCGTATTTAGTTTTCAAAAAAAAAAAAACGTTTTTGGATGGTTTTATTCATTTTATAGTACTATCCATTATAAATATAAGAATAGTTGTCTGCGAAATCTTTTCTGAAAAAATGGATACTAACAGGTTTGTAAAATTTTATCCCTTGCGTCTTGCTTCACTTTTTTGTCTTCTTTCAGATATACTCTTTCGTCTGAAGTTTTGGAGCTGTTTTCTACTAGATGTTGCTCTTTGACTTGTACTAGAGCAGGTTTGATCTCCGTTATTGGAAACTCAGTTTCGACTTCTTCTACTTTCTGACTTTCTTTTTTTTCCAACGCGTTCATGATGTCTTTTCCATTGTCTACCTCCTTGATCAATTCTGCATCAGAATTCAGATTCTTTATTTGAGATTCACATTCTACTATTTCCTCTTCTAGACCTTCTTTCTCGTCAAAAGTTTTCGAACTATCTTCCACTATGTATTGCCCCTTGACTAGTGCATGTGAAATTGGTTTTTCTTTTTGGGGTTTACTCTCTGCTTTATCTCTCTTTCCTTCTTTTCCTTCATTTTGATTCTTTTTTTCGTCCAAAGTTTCCAAGCTGTCCCTTCCTGCGAATTGATTTTTGCCTGGTACTGCTGCCGAATTTATCTTGTTTCTTTGAGTCCTAGTTTCTTGTTTTTTTTTAATTTTATTTACTTTCTTGTCCAAAGTAGTACTGTTGAAAATTTCTGATATTGATCTTCTCTTTTTATGGACTAAGTTATTTGATGCAATCAATGAACAATCTAATCTCTCAAGACTCACTGAGACATCTGCAAGCAAATAGATATTTAAAATTAAGTGTGATACATAATATGCGTCGGTTCAATTAATTTTAGTGCGAAACTTGTTAAAAGAGTGATTTTATCGAAATATATGATGTAATTAACTTAAAACTACCAAGGGCACAAATTAATTTTTGACAAAGTTTTTAGAAACGATTGATTAAATTTTTGTGGATAGCTCGAATACTTGGTCTAGAAATTCGGTTATACTTGAAATCTTTAACAATTTTTTTTTTTGTAAAAACTGATTAATGAATTCAGATTAAAATGATAAAAGGCATAATGTGAAACCGTGATTTGCCATTAAAAAGATCTACATAAGTATTCGTGTTGTTAGAATCAGTTTTCATTTCTTACGAGTCTAAACAAATCCTTATTTCGTTTAGTGAGGTTTTCTCAATAATCATTTTTTCAATATCTAATTTTTCTGTATTATTATTTTTCAACATGGTAGAAATTAGAGAGAACCGTTCTAGGATGACGATTGTTCTGGTAGTTCTTCTGCTGGTGTAATGCTCAGGCGATTTATACTTTAAAGTTTTCGAAGGTTTGCTTGAATGTTTATTGCTATCATTCTGAGACTTATAAAATAAGAATCCTTGAATAAGTAAATGATGATAATTCAATTAAAGAATAATACCTGAAAAATTGGACCAGTGATTTTTCTTCATAATATTCAGTGGAGAATATAAATTTTCTGGAATATAAAATGTTTTAAATGAATAAAACAATTGATATGTTTTATCTTGAGAAATGCTCCCAAAATGTTAAGAAAGATATTTTCACTACGATCTTAATGAATAATTTTTTGAACAGTCAACAGAAAGTTAAATGTAGAAATAATCATCAAATTGAATACAAACCTTTTCGTGGGGAGGATCTATCCGGAATCTTCTCCTTAGTAGGTTTTTCTTTGAGCCATGGTAATTTTTCAATTACATCTTTTCTTTTTTCGTTATAGTCGTAGAGCAGCTCCTCACCGGGTTGAATATCTTTTGAAGCAAAGAATACAATCCGAGGTACGTTATCGACTTCTATGCATTTCGCGTACACATTGCCTTCAAGCGAATGATTTATCAGTCTTCCTAAATGATCGGTTTCTCGTGTTGCATCAATGCTGAAAATTTGAGTCATCAATTAATAATAAATAAGAAACTGAAAACGGTGTTGTCAGATAAGATGAATTAGTGCAGTATTCCATCGTCTTCATACAGTTATAATTTTGCTATTTTTTCATAAATTCAATTTTGAACTTACCAAAGTGATTTTTCCTTCACTCTAAAGAAAAACAGGTAACTTCCTTTCGATTCGTTCTCATAGATTTCCTCTAGTTCTTTTGCAGTTTTGAAATCGATGATATTACCTGGGTAGGTTGTAATGAAGTCGTTTTTGCTGATCTGTTTAATTGCAAGTACACCTCTTCCTTTGCGTGGTGAAAGTTTTCTCTAAAGAACCAACAAATCTTGATTATTGTTTATTATATCGTCAAAATCATAAATTTTATAGGAAATATCATTTGTAGAAGACATCCACGTCAGGATCTCTATTGCATTAGGAATTGCATAATTTTCTTATTGAATATGGAAATTAGAGTTAGAACAATCAAAGCGGCAATTAAACAAGAATCTGTTGAAAATTTATTTCATAACTGTTTAGTTTTCCAGTACTCAGAATAGTTACAGACAAATGAATCACTCGATTTTATATTTTCACATATCTTACATGCAATTTGACTTATTTAGACAAATAGACTTTAGACGAAAAAAAAAATTATCAGAATTGTACAGAGATCGTTGATTTGAGAAATTTTACTTGCGTCTCCGACCATAAATTATAAACAGATTTGAACTTACCGTGATCCCAACTTCACTGTTTTGACGTATTTTCTTATGCAACTCATTTAAGGACTCTTTCTCTTGGCGAATAGATAGTCTTCTCATAGAGATGCGTTTGGTACCTATAAATGATGATATAATATAAATAAACATCAGAAAGTTATTCAATATTAACATTTTCAATTTGAATCTCCTGCTTAGCTAAGATAGTATTATAAAAAAGTCGATTGTGTAAAAACAGACTGTCATATTTCAAAATTTCTTGAATTTTTGCAAAATACACTTACTCAATTCGTCCAGTTTGGCGTTAAGAATTTCATTTGCAATTCTAATTCTGAAAATTTTGATGTCGTTGTTGCAAAAATCAATAGAAACATCAGCTGAAACGTAGTTTGCAAACATACAAGTGTATATGCCGCAATCCTTATCGTTTGATTGCCGAGGCAATTTCAATGTTTTAGAATCGTTGACGATCCAGTCCTTCGTCTGATAATCCTGTTTGTTTTTATTCAAACTTTCTTCTTCCAAATATTTCAGAAGAACACTCGAGCCGGTTTTATTTTTCGGATAAAAGCTGTCATAAATATTGATTGTTTTTTTTCTGAAGTCAATTACATTCAAGATCCAGTGGTTGTCTTTATTAATGGGTACAAGGACCATTGATTTTGAAAATATGTCTACTTTTTTTGTCCACTTGGCGATTGCTGAGTATCCATCTTCTTCTAATTTTGAGAAAAAATATGAATCCATTACATGGATGTCCAAAAATGATGGTTGTTTTGATCTCTTTTGGATGAGATGTAAATAACTATTAACGACACCATCATTGAGTCGCTTCTCGTCTTCAAGCAATTGGAGATCACGCCTTGTGATTGGATAATTGGATTCAGTCATGAATACCTCTCCAGGAGGTCCATTCAAAATTATTGGTGGCAAATTTGATGCCATTTTCCAGTAATCTGGTGAACTAGAAGGAATTGGAAAGAAATATAAATAATTAATTCTTCAATTATCTTAGTCAATGTAACACAGGAAACAAGAACCTTGATAGAAAAATAACTCGTGGGTTTACTAAAAAAAATTATTGTTTACCTTGCAAATGCAAACAAAACATTTTTTCCCGGAAAAAATTATATTTTATTACTTATTACTGTAACAGTCGCTGTTCCGTGCAATGAATGTCAAGATATTTCGTAAATCCCTGTTCAGTTAGCAAATTTATATAGTTTGTAGGTAATTTGTTAATTTTTAATTTCGTTCATTCTTAAATTGTTTGAATAAAGAGATTCAATAAAAAAAAATATTATATTTTATATTGAAAACGATCGAGAAAAAAAATTCTATATCCGAGGTTAAAAACGATTTAAAATTAAAATAACCATAAAGATTAACAAATTTATCTCAAAAATGTCACATGGTGAACAAATTTTGTTATGTTATTTTTTATTAAGTGAAAAAAAAAACAAACAGACTCGAACGAAAGATGTAAATAAACAAAATAACGAAAAAGATTGAATGTAAACAGACGAATGATTGATGCTACCAAGCATTGATTCTTAACTAGAAATGTTATCAGATTTCACTTTATTGGGTATGCTAGAATATAACTTACCTCGTCTTCTTTTCGTCAATAAAAACAGTGATTAACGGCGGAAAAATAATCACACTTTTACAGCGGTCAAGTCACCTTGTCCGAGCAAACAGTAGAGTTCTCAACGCAACACATAAATCGGCACTAAAAGACAGAAGGGGTAGCAGATGGAGGTGGAATAGTTGAAAACAATAGTGCCAACACGAAAAGGTCAAATTTATTTCAAATATCTTCATAAACAAACATTTTTACCAACGTTTTCTGAGAATATTTGTGGAAATATTATTAAAACCGATATATGAAATAAATTAGTGAACCGAAATTTTTGTTTGCCAGAAATTTTTGCCAGGGATTATAAATGCCATGGTGGCAGAGTTAAATTATTATCTAAATTATTCAGTTCACAGAAAAGTTTGTTCTCATTGATTCATCGTAAGTGAAACCATAAACGAGTATAATAAACGAAGCAGAATTATTATCAGGTTTATTGACATTGTAGAATGTCCGAGGTATTGAGAAATACTTTTAATTATTAGTGTTTTGTGTGAGTGCAGAGTGAACCTTGGCGTTTACTGTCCTGCAATATTTTTCCAGAAGTCAGAAATTATTCTCAACTTGACGATTTTGTTTTGGAGACATCAGAGTCACTGTTATTGATTTCTTGAAAATTGAAATTGTTGAATCTTACAAATTCAATATCGTTCTATGTAAAATTTTAACAGGCGACCAAGTACGGAGGGCACCTGTTGGGCATCAAAATATAGCCTGTCGTATGGAAATGCTAGTTGATCAAAAGCTGGAGAATTGTTAAGTGAAATAGACAGTTCAAGAACAGCTATAATGTGTCAATGAGGACAAAAATGTCGTGGAAAAAGAGTTGGATAATGAGGAAATAGCTCTCAGAGCACTATTTGCTCTCGTTTTTAAAGACAAGATGATTCAGCTGCTTGATCTGAAAAACCTGAGGGTCGTTTCCATCACATGACCACACGACAAAAACTTGTCTTCACGGCTTATTATAACAGTAAGTGTAGCAACTATTTATTTGACAGTACAAAAATTCAATTTCTGATGTTTCAGTGTTTAACTGGAATCAAATTTCATATTTCATTTTGTTTAGGCTTAGAAAAACTTTGGATGAGCACAAGTTCCGGTGGGTTGTACTTGTGCCCACTAAATTTGTATTAGAAAATCCCTGTATATTCCAGAAAATGTTATAGTTTTTCTAAATAAAATAATTCCTCAATAAGAAAAAATCGTTACATCAATACAAGGAAGATTTGATCTCATCTTCTTTTATAACCTGAATATCTGGATTAAAAAATATTTCTTATCAACAATCAATTTTTTTTGTCTTCTCAACTGTTTATTCTTGTTTAGAAACGAATTCTGATACCGACTTATGATACTAAATCAGACTATGCATATTAAATGTCGAATTTAATTGAATTTTAATGACTCTGAAACAATATATATTTTTAAAAATTCCTATAAAAATTATCAAACATCAGACCAAAATCTGAACTGTATTATAAAAATACTGTATTTATATTTTTTGATTCCAATCACACCGAGCTCCATCTGAAACCTGTTTGATATTCAAAAAGATCATACAAATTGAGCCCACCGGTTTTTTACTCCTACATTGTCAAAACTTTTGAGTTTTGATTAGCTATTATCATAATTTTCGTTATTTGTAACAGTTAATCAACAGCATTGTCATCAGTAACACCAATGTATACATTTATTCGTATTCGAAAATCTCTTCATATTCTAGATGATGACTTAGTTCTTCTGGATGCAATAATTTCTCAATAGAAAAAAATTGTTACATCAATAGAGGTGAAATTTGATTGTTTTTCTTCCGTTTTTTTAAACTTAAGTCTCTGATTTTAACAATTTTTTTTATTAAAAATCAATATAATTTTTCCGTGTTCTTAAATGCTTATTCTTGATTATGAACAAATTTTGATACTGAGTTACGATGATAAATCGGACTACTCATATTAAAATTCAAATTTGATCGAATTCCAATGACTCCAAAAGAATATAGATTTTTAAAAATTTCTATAAAAATCATTGAAAATCAAACCAAATTCTAAATTGTATTATAAAAGTACTGTATTTATATTTTTTAATTTCAATCACGCCGAGCTCCATCTGGAACCTGTTTGATATTCAAAACTTTCGAGTTTTAATAAGCTATTATAATGATTTCTGTTATTTATAACAATCGATTAACAGAATTGTCATCAGAAAAACCAATGTATATATTCATTTGTATTCAAAAATCCTTTTATAGTCCAGATGATGACATAGTTTTTTTAGATGAAATAATTCCTCAATAAAATTAATTTGTTATATCAATACAAGTGAAATTAAATCTGTTCTTTTTTATTATTTAAGTGTTCGAATTGAAAATTTTTTTCCATTAACACTCAATATATTTTTTCTGCCATCTCAACTGTTAATTTTTTTTTAAACAAGTATAAGGATTTTAAACAAATCCTTATACTGACTTGTAATACGAAATCAGACTATGCATATCCAAATTAAAATTTGATTAAATTTCAATAATTTTAAAACAATACATATTTTCATAAATTCCTATAAAAATTAATAAATATCAAACCAAATCTGAACTGTATTTTAAGAATACTGTATGTATGTTTTTTGTGTTTAATCAAACCGAGCTTCATCCGTAACCTGTTTGATATTAGGAAAATTTGATCAAATTGAGCCCACAGGTTTTTTACTCCTACATTTTTAAGACTTTTGAGATTTGATTAGCTATTATCATAATTTCTGTTATTTTAATTAATAAATCAGCAGAATTGTTATCAGTAACACCAATGTATGTACTCATTCACATTCGAAAATCCCTTTGAATTCCAGAAGACGACTTAGTTTTTCTAGATGAAATAATTTCTCAATCAGACCAAAATCTGGACCGTATAATGAGAAGACTGCATATATATTTTCCGTGTTTAATTAAACCAAACTTTATTCGAAACATGTTCGATATTTAAAAAGGCTCCTGTAACATTGGGAGGATATCGTCCAACTAGGAAATGGTATAATATATCGTTGTTCTTTTCTAATAAACTGTCTCGTTTTTGACCACTCTGTTTCCTTTGTTTTCTGTTTTTGTCTTTTGTGTTTGACGGCCCGGGAGCCGTCGTAGAGTTTTCAGATTTCTTTCTTTCAGTTCAATTTGTTTTTCAGCCGTTAATAAAACTCACACCCTGACGGAGCAATCGTGCTCGTCAAGGTCACTGAGTTAGCCCGGGTTAAGTGGTTGGCGGTTAGACGAATCGGCCTGACACCCAGTTTTCCTGCAAACTCTGTACCAGTTAGAAACACTTATTGCACGGTGTGACACCCAGGGCACAGAAATTTATCCCTGGGTGAAGCACCGTGTTACAAAACAAATTCTGATACTGACTTGAACTACAGAATTGAACTATGCATATACGAATTCAAATTCAATTGAATATCAATGACATTTATACAATGTATATTTATATAAATGAAAATTATTAAACATCATACCAAAATCTGGACTGTATTAAGAAAATATTGTAAATATATTTTTCGTGTTTAATCACGCCAAGCTCCATCCAAAACCTGTTTGATATTCAGAAAAATCATACAAATTAAACACACAGATTTTTTAAATTTAGAATGTCAAGCCTCTCAAGTTTTGATTTGCTATTATAATAATTTCTGTTATTTATGACTAATTATCAACAGAATTGTCATCGGTAACTTCAATGTATATAGTCATAAGTATGTGAAAATCACTTTATATTCTAAATAACGACTTAGTTTTACTAGATAAAATGATTCCTCGATAGCAAAAAATTGTTATATTGATGCAGATAAGACTTGATCTCATTTTCTTCAAAACCTCGAGTTTCTGAATTAAAAAATTTTTCTATCAACAATCAATATTTTCTTGCGTTCTTAACTGTTTATTTTCGCTTAAACAAAGTATTATACTGACTTATGATAGTATATTAGACTATGCATATTAAAATTTAAGTTTGATTCATTCTCAATGATTTCACGAAATCTCAGGTTCGTCACTCCTATATTGTCAAGCCTTTCAAGTTTCAATTAGATATTATTATAACTCTTGTAATTCATAACAGCTAATCAACAGAATCGTCATGAGTGACACAAATGTAGGTATATATTTATTCGTATTCGAAAATCTCTTTATATTTCTGATGATGACAGTTTTTCTAGATGAAATAATTCCTCTATGAAAAAAATTGTTATTACCGGTGAGATTTGATCTCATCTTCTATAAACCCATAAGTATTTGAATTTAAAAATTTTCTTATTAAGAATCATTATTTTTATCTGCGTTCTTGACTGTTGATTTTTGTTTATGAACAAATTTTGATACTGACTTGTGGAAAAAAAAATTAAAAAAAAAAGGAATAAAAACTATTGAGTATCACCCCAAAATTTGGAATGGATTGAAAAAATACTGTCAATATATTTTTTGTGTTCAATTACACCTAGCTTCATCCGAAATCTGTTTACATTCGGAAAAATCATACAAATTTAGCTCACGGGTTTCTTACTCCTTAATTGTCATGACTATCAAATTTTTAGATTCGACTACCTATTATCATAATTTGTGTGATTTAAAATAATAAATCCGCATGATTGCATTAAGTAACACCTTTGTATTCACTCATTCGTATTCGAAAATCCCTTCATAATCCAGATGATGACATGGTTTTTCTAGATAACATAATTCCTCGATAGAATCAATTTGATATATCAACACAGGTGAGATTTAATCTCTTCTTCTTTTATAACCTAAATTTTCAAATTAAAAAATTTTGACTATCAACATCTATGATAATTTTTCTGCCATCTTAACTGTTTACTTTTGTATATGAACAAATTCTAATACTGACTTATACTAAGAGATCAGATTACGCATATTGAAATTAAAATCGATTAAAATTTCAATGACTAAAAAAGAATATATATTTTTATAAATTTCTAAAAAATTAATAAACATGAGACCAATATTCGAACTGTATTAGAAGAATACTGTATATATATTTTTTTTGTGTTGAATCACACCGAGCTTTATCCGAAACCTCTTTGATATTCGGAAAGTTGATACAAATTGAGCTCACAGGTTCTTTAGTCCTTCATTGACATGACTACTAACTTTTTAGTTTTGATTAGCTATTATCATAATTTCTGTTATTCAAAAATATAAATCAGCAGAATTGTCATCAGTAACATTAATGTATATATGTATTCGTATTGAAAAATCCCTTTATATATCAGATACTAACTTAGTTTTCCTTGATAAAATAATTTCTCAATGAAAAAAAATTGTTATATCATTAACGGTGAGATTCAATCTCATCTTCTATGAAACCCTAAGTATTTAGATTAAGAAAAATTTTTTATCGAAAATAATAATTTTTTTCTGCGTTCTTAACTGCTTATTTTTGTTTATAAATGAATTCTGATACTGACTTCTGATACCGAATCAGGCAATGCATATTAAAATTCAAATTCGGTAAATCTTCAATGACTTGAAAACAATATATATTTTTATAAATTTCTATGAAAATTATTAAACTTCAAACCAAAATCTAAACTGTATTAGAAGAGTACTGTATATATATTCTCTGTGTCCGATCACACCGAGCTTTATCTGAATCCTGTTTTATATTCGGAAAGTTCATACAAATCGAGCCTACAGGAATTCTACGCCTACATAGTCATGACTAACAACTTCTGAGTTTCGATCAGCTATCACTGTAATTTCTTTTATTGAAAATAAGCAAAATTGTCATCAGTAAGACCAATGTACATACTTAATCATATTCGAAAATTGCTTTTTATTCTAGAGGATGACATAGTTTTTCTAGATAAAATAATTCCTCAAAAGAATCAATATGTTATATCAACACAGGTAAAATTCAATCTCATCTTTTTTCATAACCTGAATTTCTAATTTGAAAAAATGTAACCATCAACAATTAAAATATTTTTCTGCAATCTTAACGGTTTACTTTTGTATATGTTTAGATTTTTATACTGACTTATACTAAGAGTTCAGATTACGCATGTTGAATTTAGAATTAAATCAAATTTCAATGACTTAAAAACAATATATCTTTTTATAAATTTGTATGAAAATTATTAATCATCAAACCAAAATCTGAACTGTATCAGAAGAGTATTGTATATATATATTTTTTGTGTTCAAATAGAATGTCGAGCGCGCTTCGCGCACTCTCCTTCGTCAAATTAAAAATTTTTCCAAACGAATGACAATACATTGGCGCTCGCTGCGCGTGCGCCTGCGTTTTGATTTTCAATTTTCCTAACAAAACTGAATATCAGAAGTATAATTTTGCGACCTGTCTAATATAAACAAATGACATTAACCAATGAACCACACTTTTTTTATTATAAAAAAAGATACGACCAGTCGCACTCTAATTTTCACTTTGAATGAAATGACAAATTTTTGTGACCCGTCAAATTTCGAATGTAAACAAATCGACCTGTCAAAAAATAAACCGATGACGCGTGAATTGGTTGCAAGTCCGACTTCAGGGTACCATCAACTTTTTAATTATGGATGGATGGATTACACCTAGCTTCATCCGAAACTTGTTTATATTTGGAAAGATCATACAAATTTAGCTCACGGGTTTTTTACTCTCAATTGTCATGAGTAACAACTTTTAAGATTTGATTACCTATTATT
>JAAMPD010000708.1:39266-70974 GCA_025266255.1 Trissolcus basalis | reverse complement strand
GTTCACCGGAAAAAAAGTAAGCATACTGTCATTCAAATTGCCCAGAAATAACTCATATTAAAACAGTCTTGTATCTAAATTTTTTTAAGCCGGTAAATTTGATGTAAATCGCTATTTGTTTATTATAAAAAATGTTATGTCATGGACAATTTGCATTGAAACAAAACTTGGATATCTCTATAACATCAAAATTATTTATTTCGTTTAATTGAAAGTTCATTTCACGATTTTATACATTGTGAAAAAACATTAATAATTATTTCGTGCAAAAAATACATAATTGTTTTTTCAAGAAATGATTATGTAACAAAATGATATCGAATAAGATAACTTGTTTTTATTGCTTTTCAAAGAAGAAATATTAAAATTAAAATGATGAATTAATACGACTAATTGGTTATAATAATTGGTTCAGGCAAAGATGTCATTTAGTGGAAAAGTTGTCTTAATAACCGGAGCAAGTTCCGGTATCGGTGCGGCTACTGCGGTACATTTATCGCGATTGGGAGCGTCGCTGTCGCTAACCGGTCGGAACAAAGAAAACCTGCAAAAAGTAGCTGACCAATGCACCCATTCGAAACCCCACATCGTGACTGGCGAAGTTACTAACGAAAAAGATGTCGAGAACATAATAAATTCAACGATCAAAAAGTATGGCAAATTGGATGTCTTGGTCAATAACGCTGGCACCTTAGAAAATGGAAGTATTGAAAATACTTCGCTCGAACAGTATGATAGGTAATCAAATTGACATTTATTTTGTCGAATAAATTGAAACAATATTTCTATTTCTAAACAATATTTTAGAGTCATGAACGTAAATGTACGTTCCGTCTACCAATTTTCGATGCTCGCAGTGCCTCATCTTTTGAAAACAAAAGGAAACATTGTCAATGTCTCCAGCGTCTGTGGCACTAGAGCTTTTCCTGGAGTTTTGGCATACTGTATGAGCAAATCTGCGATCGACCAGTTGACTCGATGCACAGCTCTTGAATTAGCTGATAAAGGGGTAAAATCAAATTTTCATTAAATATTCAAAGAATGGATTATAAAACTTAGTTTTAAAACGTTATTTTCAAAATTGTTAGGTACGTGTTAATGCTGTAAATCCGGGAGTCATAGTGACAAATCTTCACGAGAGAAGTGGAATGGACAAGGAACGTTTGAAGCAATTTTTCGATCATGCTAAACAAACCCACGCAATGGGACGTCCAGGTACCGCAAACGAAGTAGCTGAAGCAATAGCGTTCTTAGCGAGCGACAGTGCAAGCTTTACAACTGGCGAAACATTCCCTGTAGATGGCGGACGTGGGGTCATGTGTCCAAGATAATCAATGGATCATTAATTTATGTATCCTTGATGAATCAAATTTATTGCATACGAAGAATCGGTATACATGATATCGAGCTTGGTTACAGTCCTTGATAAGCAAAATTCTATCAAGAATGACACAATAAAAAAGTTATTTTCAAAGGTGTCGATTCAATTATTACAAAGAACATTCTTATTCCTCTATTTCAAGTCATAAAAATTGTTTGAGGGTACAATTTATATTGTAGTAAAGTTTATTAGCCATCCCAATGTTTATATATATACCAAAGAGAAAATGTTTTCAAACATTTTATTTTCCCCAGCTCCAAAGTCCCTTGACCAAACCAGAAAGACCTTCGGATTTTTTCTTCGAGGGATCTTGCATCTTCTCTGACAGGTCTGGGAATTCGATCTTATTGAATGCCAGGTCGAAGAAGAGTGGTTCACAAGGGATGCTTTCCATGGGTGGCGGCAGTTTGTAGACATTGGGGTTTTTGCTAGTCAGAGAGTGATCTTCTCTGTACTCCTGGAGTCTCTCGTAGAGTGTCTTCTGACTAACAGAGACTTTTCCGACTTGTGTCTCAGGTTCTTGGCCCTCCTCGAGAACACTATGAGCTTTGACTGCATACTGCGCTCCCTCAATGTCATTCTTGAGTTTGTGCAGTGACTTTCTCATGTCGTCAGATAGCAATGATTCTTGAGCGATAGCTTCACTGACGTGCTGCTGCGAGCGCTGATAAAGTGCAACAGCTTCGCGCCATCTAAACAAAAATATTTGAGATTAAATAATTTATAATTGAAAACAAATGTCGATAGATAGTTTAAAATGACAGTCACCTTCGAACGTGTGACAACGACTTGGCCATGTAGAAACAACGGAAAGCCCTATAAACCATAGTTTTAGCTTCCTGTTCCTTTACAAAAGCTTCATCTACCGACAACTGCGACATTTCCAGAATGTTATGAAGCACAGCTTCATAAAGACGAACAATATCCTGAGCCTTGGCCTTGTCAGACTGCTCGGCAGCCTCAACCAAAAACAAATTCCGTTCCATCGTGCGAGAGAGGCGTATGTACTGCACATACGACAACAAGTGAGTCACCGGAGCAGACTTTTCATCGTCCTTCTGACGCAGTTCGTTCTTGAAAGTTTCACGAACGGTCGAAACGGCATCCTTGCACTCGATTAAGTGAGCCTCCAGGAGGTCGATCTTGGCCTGCACGTTAGCAGCCTTGGCCAAAGTTTGATCCAGCTGCGAGTCAGCCATGAGCAATCCTGCAACCGCAGGAGGGACCACGCCACAAGACTTGCCTCGCCAGGAGACACCCTCGGTGCTGGCCTGCTTCTCCCGCGTTTGAGCAATTAGAGAATCGAGATTTGCAAGCATCTCGCCGCTCAACTGGCCTCGCATCTGAACCAAATCATCAATCGCAGTAGTGTCTCCGATGTTGTACGAACAATAACGCAGACTCGGTAGAAGCTCCTCTACGCGAGCTTTATATAAGGCTTGTTCCTCATCTGGCAAAGCCGATGCTAACAAATTGTACACCACTTGGGCATCCTTGAACTTTTCCATCGCAGATTTCCAGAGTTCCAGTTCGAAATGCAGTGATCCGTGCATCCATGCCACGTAAGCTTGTGCTTCTAGCTTGGTACGTGGATCGCAATTCAGTTTCTGAAATTTATTTATTTGCATTTCGATTAATATATTATATATTTATACATAAAAGACATCAAAATAGGCATTATATCTTATTTCAAAGTTATGTTTAATTACCTCAATGAGTTCCTGCAACTGAAGGGAGTAATTAGCTGCCTTCCTCAGCTTGGAAACAAGATGGAACTTTTTTCTTGGCTCCGTGTTGGACTCCTGTCGCAGTTGCATGGCATAACTCCAAGCACGCTCGGCCATCATCAAAGGAATCTGAAGAAACTTGTCATCGTTCACAATCGCAGAGGTCACGTCGCGTCTTTTAAAATGACGCTTGTCACCTTGAGGCAGCTTCAGAACTCGACGTAAACGTCGCAGGCGTCTTGAACAGTATCCTCGGTAACGTTGATAGTCTCCATGACGAAGGCCGTGTTGTTGCTGAGCATCGCGGATTATGTTGTAGACTGATTTTTCAGTTTTTTTTAAGGAAAACTTTTTCAACTTTTATATTTGAACATGAAAAATGTTATTCCTCTTGTTTAATTATTCAAGAGAAACAATTGGAAAATTAGTTGTAAATTAAACAACAACATTACTACAATTAATCTATGATTGGTAATTAATTTGGCAGTGTCTATTCGCACGACACCCGTTTACCCGTGTCGAATTTTTACCCGTGTGTAACTTGGGGATAGGGGTGGACCCGTATACCACGAGTATTATAGACAATATTATAATTAGTTTCAGTAGTCAATCTCCGATTCCGAAATCTTATACTTTTTAGAGTGCAGATTCAATGATGAAAAATAAAATTAAAATACAAACGTACTATCTGAAATATTTAATTATTGCGAAATTGTCCACCCCTACCCCCAAGTTGCACACGGGTAAACGGGTGTCGTGCGAATAGACACTGCCAATTAATTTTGGAGGTTATGTTTGAGATTAATTAGATGATAACAATATAATAGTAAAAAAAACATTGACAATCATATTCGTTTTGTAAGGATACTTTCAAGATGATAAACTTTGGTCGTTTCCGCCTCTTCTGAACTTTCCTCCTGAATTTCTGGGTCCTTTTCTTGCGTCGACATCCTGAAACTTGAATTCATTCAAAATTATTCGTCTGCCAGCAGGGCATTGTTATTTATCGTTACTTATAACCTAACCTGCTAATCAGTGTTAAACAATTTACATGTCACATTATTTGAACAGTAAACAAATCAACCAATTAACCATACTTTCACCAATATCCAGATGTTTTTGGACAAAGTTGTGCCTGACCTGTCAAATCTTTTGGGGTAAGTCCAAAAATTTCTTTTTCTCTCAAATTCAGATTCAATGTTTTGAACGAGAAATATAATAATACATAACGAAATATGTTAAAATGTAAAAGCGAGATAATAACCTAATGAATAAAGAGAAGTGGAATGTCACACAAGACTGTCAAATTTGGAAACAACATATGTTCCGAGTTTGACACGTTGTGCATCCTTTGGTCTGCTGGATTTCTTTTATAAAAAATGTATTACTTTTACAAATGTAAGATCCAAAAAAAGTGAAATGAACAAAAAAGTACTGTTTTAGATGTGTACTTACATATCAATTAATTTGATGAAATGACGAGGTATTCCGTTTCAAAAGTACCGATGGCAGTGACATACAGTGACACACACACACACAACGTAAATCTCAGTTCACAATAAAGTTTGACCGACTTCTCGGTGGAAAGAATCACTTTCGAGCGTGAAATTGGAAAACTAACCTCAATCACTCATTCAATCGTATAACTCAGATTAGAAATCTTAATACGTTTATTTCAATTGACAACTTTTGTTTACTTTTACTTAATTTTGTAAACAAAACATTTCGAACTATTGTTTTCGATCTTTCTCGAATTTGATGAAAAAGAGAGAGAAAGACAAAGAAGCAACAATCAGGGATGACCAAAACGATTTAATCAATCTTAATAAAGCCTTACAAAAAAATGTTTCCAACAAATTTAAAGTAAAAAACTTATTCAGATTTTTCTGATAGTTTTATATAACAGGAATGTTTATATCATTAAAGTATTTGAGTGTAATTGAAAGTCAAAGTTGTGAGGTGATTGTGTATAAAAAAAAAGAGAACATGAAAAATGAAAGTGTATTATAGGATGTATGGAAAAAATGTTAAGCCCTGAAATGAAAGTTTGCTGTTTTTATTCAGAAGATGTCGCTGTATGGATTAAGTGCCGTTCGCAATGGTTTGGAACGGCAAGGAGCACGCTATTGGATAACGGAGTTGGCTTTGTGATCGGAGGGCAGAGAGCAGGTGCAACCAAGATAGGCTAAATGTGTGGCGTTGCTGGAATTGCGAGTACTCGTGCAAAATATATCTATCTCTGGTTACTCGGTGTTTCTTATGTCATTTGTTGACGCTGTCAGCGAGCGTGTCGCGAGGATTGTCAATTCGGCGTTTATCGTGGTGCGGTGTTCGTGGCGTGGCTGGCGCGTACGCGTGTATCTGCCGAGCATCTCTCGGCGCGGCCCCAGTGCGTCTCAATTCAGCTGTTTCTCGCGCGCGGACTGGTGTCGATCGGTCGTTGTCATTTGAAAACGGAAGCCATCTTGTGGCCGAGCCTTCCATATTACCCAGGGAATCAAAACCTCGCACCTCGCCGACTACGAATTCTCACGCAAAAATTATCACGCAACATTTTCATCATTTTCGGACTATGCATGAGTCATTGTACCATACGTTTACATAGCTATGGCTGCGACGAGAAAGTTGCAAGGTAAGACCCTCTCGGCGTGTTTACAGTGGCCCCGACAAACTCGGCCGCCGTGCGCCGAGCCACACCGACGGAACCCGTGGCGTCGCGTCCCGTCCCGTCCCGTCACCTCACGTACCCCAGGTTCCCGATTCCTTGACAGTTTATTATTCCCCCTATTTATATGCGCCCCTCACTCACATTTTCAACCAACCTTTCTTTTCTTCCTCTCGAAAACCATCCGTCTTTCAGAGCTTGCTCCAACGCGTGCAATTGTTTTGAACAATCCAAACTTCCCCCCTCGCTCATTGTTACAAAAATCACATTTTCAGATTTTCTTATTCAATTCCACACTCAAACTCAATATTTTCACCACTTTTCAGTCATACCTCCCGTTTAACCTTCTTCACACAAAATACATTCACTCCCGTTTGTTCAAATATCTTGTTCTTTGTTTATTTACAATTTCATTCTTTACTTTTTTCCATTTTGTACTCTTTTTGTTTGCTTTCTTTGTTGATTGATTCGACTTTTTTATTTAATTACTCTTTCATACATCCTTTTTCTTACCTTTTTTTTCTACCTCTTTTTCTTTTGTTAGATAGATTGTTCCGTGTGATAAAACAACGCGTTATTTTCAACTTTGTTTTGCCGTTAGGTTAAACGCGGCTTGGAAACAATGATATGATAATTGTTCAGTTGGACGCGTGCTATTTGAATTGTTCAATCTGATAAACTGTAAACAATGATTGTTATTCAATAAACCACTCCAATTAGCAATTCATCTGTTTTGGTTTTTACACAAAAACAACAAACTTTGGGTCAATCAAACGAGATCGGTCAAGTGTTCAACTCTTTTTTTGCTATTTATAATTAGTTCAATAATGATACAAGCATTCAAGTTTTTCATATCAATCGAGCAAATAGGGAAGACTAAACAATTTGTTTACACGAGCGTATAGATGAATACGACATTAACGGTTAAGGATTTTAAATGTCTGCACATCTCATAATGGAGCGGTACATTTTTTTTTTAACCTGTACAAATGCTCCATCTTATCCTTACCTAACCTCTCTGGAACTCATCCTCCATGTTAAATTAAAAGATCACTCATCTTCCCAAAAATTCCGTCTTATTTGTTGTTCTTATAAAATATGAGAAACAAATTTTCAAAAAATGGAAACCGTGAAAGGATACATTATAATTATTGTTTGTTTACAGGTGAAATAGACAGGTGCCTTAAGAAAGTGACGGAAGGTGTAGAAACTTTTGAGGACATTTGGCAGAAAGTTCACAATGCCACGAACAGTAATCAGAAGGAGAAATATGAGGCTGATCTCAAGAAAGAAATCAAGAAGCTCCAAAGGCTTCGAGATCAAATTAAAAGCTGGATTGCATCTGGCGAAATTAAGGATAAAAGCACCCTCCTAGACTACCGAAAGTTAATCGAGACGGTGAGAATGAAAGACATTTTTCAAAATGAATAAAAATACCAAATTTAATGTATCATCTTAAATGTTTTTTTTTTTTTTTTTTTTTTTCAGCAAATGGAAAGGTTCAAGGTTGTGGAGAGAGAAACCAAAACGAAAGCGTACTCGAAGGAAGGACTAGGAGCTGCTCAAAAATTAGATCCAGCTCAGAAAGAGCGGGAAGAAGTTAGCAACTGGCTGTCCAACTCCATAGACACTCTAAATCTGCAGGTAAACACTCAAATACTGTTGTGAAACTGCTACAGGAAAAGTTATTATTCGAGCAAGAACATGTGTATTAAAGAATTGTAATTTTATCTAGCTGGATACATTTGAATCGGAAATAGAATCGTTACTCGCCGGGAAGAAGAAGAGATTAGACAAAGACAAGCAGGATAGGATGGATGAGTTGAAAGCCAAACTCGACAAACATCGGTACCACATTCGCAAGTTGGAAACCCTTTTGCGCATGTTAGACAATATGTCTGTGGAAGTTAACACGGTAAGTTCCAACAATCCAACTTCCAATCATGAAAGACAAACAGTTAAAGATTCTGTAAGTTATTGAAATAACATGCTGGATTTATCTTGAAAATGCAAATGACTAAATTGTTGATTAATTTGTAGATCAAAAGGATAAAGGACGATATTGAGTATTACATTGAGTCGTCCCAGGAACCCGACTTTGAAGAGAACGAGTACATTTACGACGATATTATCGGGCTCGACGAGGTGGAATTGTCTGGCGTTGGGATTCCGTCCTCCGCGACAACAGATAGCAATAACAGCAACGAGACGGGAGGTACGCCAACGTCCACCAATTCGGGAACATCGCCCATCCCATCGCCTTCGCTCAGCTCAACCATGCACAACCATTCGAGCGACAGTTCTACGGAGAATGATAAGAAAACGAAGGTATCATTACTCTTCTCTTTTATTTCTATTCTTTTATTCTTGTCAAGGATTTGCTCTAAACCAACAAAAACCCTTGATTCATATAATATTATTATTCAATATACAGATTATACATATACTAATCAAATCAAATCCATCTAGTTGAATTGTGAATCGCAACCAGTGAAGCCGACCGCTGTCAGGGCATTACCCAATTCTCAAGCGAGCATTCCAACAACGGGAAGCACTGCCAATATGAAAACAAACATGTTGTCAAGCAGCACTCCGAGCAAGACCATTCCCATGACACTTAGCCATAGCTCGCCTAGTTCTACGAGTAATCATGTTGTCACAACCAACCCCGGCAACTTTGCCACCGTCGCTGCTTCGCACAGCAACTCACAAGCCATTCATTCTACCTCTAGTAAAACGTCATGTAAGTATAATTCTGTCCGCTGGTTTATGCAGTCGGTTCAGCGATATTATCTCAGATATCACAAGCTTTCTTTCCGTAGAACAAAAAATTATAATGTTTTATTCATTCGGTTTATTTACAATTTAAATTTATTCAACTTGAAATAAAAAATAAACAAAAATATCGAGCATGTTTTGTTGATTTTTAAATGTTTAGTTTTTGAGTTGTTCATTTTTTGAAAATTGTTTATTATACGTTTTTCTTCTATGAAAATGATTTCAGACGGTTTGAAAATATGAATTAGGCATGTTATAAGATTTAATCAGAATAATACAACAGTGGGCAGTACTGTAAATATTGACATAATTTTGGTCTCCACCGGTCATTCTATTTCATTGTGTTTATCTATGGTTTTACTCTGTGATATTCTGTTATAATTTTTTTTATCTGTTAGATTTTGTTGGTTGTATATACAGTGTTTCATGATATACAATAATCTTTAGTAAACGAACCATTGAGGGGATTTTTATCATCTAATTTTGAGAAAATTAATTTTGTTACCATGCAATGTTTGAAACAAACATTCTTATTACACAAAACGTTATCTTTGGTAAGCCAAATGTACAAAAATCAAACTCCGAATTTACAACCGTCTGATGTTTTTTTCGTTTTGTTAATAAGTTCACACCAGTGGTGAACAGTTTTTTTTTCTTTCGAGTTGACAGTTGATATCATTTTTATGATAGATTAAATAGGTTAATTAAATTGTTGAATGTCCAATTTAAAAAAAATTTAGAGTAAATTCACGTTAACATTTCTTGAATTTTGAAAATGACGATTAAATTGATTGTAATTGAATAAACTTTGAAGAAATGAATATTGAGCATTCGTAAGTTTTGACAATGAAAAGAAAGTTATTAGATGTGATGAAAATAAAGTATAGTATTCTAACTGAAAAATATTATTTTAGCTCACACTAGTGAAAATGGGTTGCTAACGTCAACGTCGACGACAAACTTAGCGAGCAGCATGCAGCAAATAATAACGCAGCAGCAACAACAACAACAACAGCAGCAGCAGCAACAACAACAGCAGCAGCAGCAACAGCAGCAGCAGCAGCAGCATAACAATACGAACCCACCGCCCACGCAACCGCAACATATAATGCATAACCAGCAGAATCAGAATCACAACAGCAGCGAGGTGGAGATGACGACGCCAGTACCGCCATCGTCATCGCCGCAATCGTCGGTGAGCAGCCGGTCATCACCGTTGCCTGCAAATTCGTGCTCGCCAGCACCATCCACTGCCAACGGTCTGATCTCGAAGCTTCCCGATGGCATGTCCTCTCTTAAGACGATAGCACAGCAGGTGATCGTGAGAGCAGGCCTCGAGATGACGCCCTCAGAACCGAACCGCAGCATCTTTGACAATGCTAAGAGTAACAGCAACAGCACAGTCACTTCGGAGGCACACATTCCGCCGTTGCTGGGCGTTGCGCCCCTCGGCCCGGTCCCTCTGCAGAAAGAACACCAGATGCAATTCCAGATGATGGAAGCCGCCTACTACCATATGCCCCACCCCTCAGACTCAGAACGTCTCAGAGCATACTTGCCTCGCAATTTGTGTCAAACACCTCCTTATTATCAACAGGTCATCATCCATTTTTAAATCATCATCAATGAATTCTATTGATTTGTCATAATAAATACTAATTGCTTGTTCTTATCATTTTGTAGGTCCAACTTCCTCATTCTGACACTATAGAGTTCTTCCAGAGATTATCGACAGAAACATTGTTCTTTATATTTTACTACATGGAAGGCTCTAAGGGTCAATATCTGGCAGCTAAGGCACTGAAAAAGCAAAGTTGGAGGTTCCATACCAAGTATATGATGTGGTTCCAGAGGCACGAAGAACCTAAAGTGATCAACGAAGAGTATGAGCAGGTAAACTACACTTCATTATCTATTTTGTGTCATTTTGTTTAAAAAAAAAAATGAAATGAAAAATGTTAATGTATGCTGTTGCAGGGAACCTACATTTACTTTGACTATGAGAAATGGGGGCAGAGGAAAAAGGAAGGCTTTACTTTTGAGTATAAGTACTTAGAAGACAGAGACCTTAATTGAACGAATCAAGTGAAAACTAACAACAACAAGCTGATATAAGATGAAGACAAAAAAACCGTCATCAAAACTTGTCACTCGCGATGCGTCTCTTGTTTACATTATTTCTGTAACGGTATTATCGAATGTGAAGAACAATCGGGTACACGAATTGGATTATGTCGAATGTTATGTATTTCTTTTTATTCGTCCTGCGGACAATATGATTTTAATCCAAGTGAGTTGATGAACAAAATTATGTAGATCGCAAACATGTTCGTTGATTACAAAAGAAACCAGCACACAGGAAAGTAAAATAGTTGAGGTTTATCCGTCGAAATTAAAACAGAAGGTAATAGTCAGAAAGCATTAGTCATCGTGAAACGATCAGGTACAATTTGAGACACACGAAAACTATGTATTCGGTTGTTAAAGAAGAAAGAAACAAAAACAAAAAAAAACATGCAAAACTAAGTTATAACTAAATCGACGAATTGTGAGAGACGCCGGGCTCGCGCCGGTCATTCAGGTGCGAGGTGTGTGATAACAAAAGGAGGAAGTTATACTCGCTGGCGACTGACTCTGTAATACCAGTACAAACATGCGCGCAATCCACCCGTCGCATTGCGAGCGGCGCGGTGGCGGGTGCTCATGCTATGGTATGTCTTAATGTTAGATTATAAGTAGCCTTTTTGTATAAAGTATATTGAGGTATAAAAACCTTAAATCGAATTACTGTACAGAATGTGTAGAAATAGTGAATAATAATATTATGGAATATATTTTATTTCTCATTTAAATGAAAAAACTTACGTTGTTTCAATTTTTCACACGAAAAGCTAACATGTACACAAGACACGACGTACAACATTCCATCCAGATTGTCCGTTTTTGTTCACGCTCCTGAGAGATTCATGTTTTCATTCTCACTCCGGTGTTTAGGCAAAGCCACTAAATTGTTATTGTTTGTATTATTATGAATTACCATTATGATTATCTTTGTATAATTTATATGTTTGCTTGAGCATGGGTGTGTCAATTTTTAGTCTTGTTTTTCTCTCCCAGTCGTTGAGAACATTTTGTAACGCTTTTTTATGTGTCTAATATTTATTTGAATTTTAATTGTGTAAAATGACTAATTTATATTCTGTTTTCTTGATGAGAAAAATGAACACGCTGAATGTATATACATTTGTTTGGTCACAACTTTACCTAAACACCGACAAATTATTTGTTAGAACAGAAACCAAACGTCGCGAACAAAATTGAAATTGTGACACGTTGCAAGCCCCAATCAGTTATTCATGATTGCAAAATAAATAACGATAATAATAATGGTTGGTTGTTCATCAAAGTTTTTCCTTAATGCACAAGCAAAACTGTCGTCGGATGATCTCGTTTGTTTCGGTTCCTCATTTTATATTGTGAGTGGCTAAGTATTATGCTACATTATTTTCATTTTTCCAAATTTTTCGTTTTTCTTTCCCACGTTTTTCCAGAATGCAACAATTTAAATCAATTTATTCTCAAAATTATTTGCCTTTGATTTAATAGAGCAAAATACTCAGTTATTGATGATGATCAATGCATTAGTAATGCATTATTATTACAGTTTTTTGTTAAAAAGTATATTTCAATTATCATTTTATAAATTTCTGAATAAATAAGTAATTTTAATAAATCTTTTTTATCTTTTCATCTCACTAGATCGGACCACCCAATCTCCGGCGTTTGCAGCGCAATAGATATTGCTCATATTTTTTTCTTGCATACTTTACTTTTTAAATTGGCAGTGTCTATTCGAAAGACACCCGTTTAACCGTGTACCCGTACGAAATGTTTACCCATGTGCCCGTGCGACTTTATTTACTCGTGTACCCGTGTACTCGTCCGAATTAATTTAATTTTCCAAAAACGTCGGTCTATGGCTCTTTTGTTTTTTTTTTTTTTTATAAAAACGAACCAGAATTTTCCAAAAACGTCGGTCTGTGGCACTTTTGTTGTCAAAAATACGTCGGTAATAAAAAGAAAACTTCATTATTATTTTTTTTTAAACATTTAAGAACAATAAAAACTAATTTTTTAATAACAATTTTTTTGTATAAAAAGATATTTAAAGTTGAATCTGTAATCAGAAGGACTACACCGTCATGCTCAGTTTGATGCACCGCTTGAATGCAAGGGGTGGGGGTTCGTAAAAACTGTTAGTGTCAACTGATGGCGCAAAAATTGAGCGCAAGAGGCGAAGAATCGAATCGAAACAAAACAGAATGCATTTTGAAACCATATCTTCTCCTTATTTTGGTTGCTTGCAGTGATAAATCATTTCGTAAACTATATCTTTTGAAAGATAATTTTTTGCCGAATATTTATAAATTTATACTTATACATACAAAAATTAAATAAATGCATAAAAAATAAATACCAACACATTTTAATGACTAATAGACGAATAATGAAAGCTTATTCTTATCCAATTCTATTTGTCTTCATGATTTATAAATTCCAACGCTTTTAAAAACCGGTTACAAGTTGATGACACCGCATGATTACTAAATAACTTTATTACACATATAATACATATATATTTACAAAAACGTTTAAATAACAGTGGATATTACAAAAGAGTTGCCATGAATAACTCAAACAATCCGCTTACATCAACATATTTACATTTAGCTAGACATCAACAATGAATCACCTTCTAATATTATACAACTTTTGATTTCAGTCACTGCATTTTTTCAAATCATCAAACAACTACTTTTTTCAAAAGACACCGGCGTCTTTCCAGGTATGTAAAAAATGTATACATTATTACATGTACAGTGTCACGGATCGCGATATAAATTTGAATTCCAGTCACGTGATCACTGGTCACATGATCAGTTGCGCGTGCCTACATCAACGCGTACGGTTTTCAGGTTAGAGGAGTTTATAAACACAAAGTATAGTATAGTATTTGAAAAATGTGAATGGTTAGTGGTCACGTGATCAGTTGCACACACACACACATTCATATCAACGCGTACGGTTTTTAAGGTATAGGAGAACCTATTATAACAAAGTGGATTTGGAAAAAGTAAATGTTCTAACGGTCACGTGACCACTAGTTTGCGCACGATCCTACACTGAAGCATCCGGTTTTTGAATTAGGAGAATGCGCAGTGCTATTGGAAGATTGGAATTCCAAATTTTCTATTAAAGCGGGAAATCTGCAATACGTATATAATAACGAGTGAAAAAAACCATTTCATAAAGTCAAAAATTTGAATTTGATAAATAATCTAAAACTGAAGCATAGATGGCGCGGGTGGATGTTTTAATAGTAGTGAAAAAGTTGTTGCTGATCAGTAACTGGTTTCGACTTGTGAGTTATTGTTTAATCTCGGAGGTCTTCCAAAACCTCTGGTACCATCCGGGCCGGAAGGCAACCTGGTGATGTTTTCTGGAAGGTGTGGAATAACATTATTACTATTACTTCTAGGCCTGAAAAAGCCACTTTCAGAGCTGGAAGAGCAAGACGACAGCCTTCTATTGTCAAAACCGGAATCTCGACTGCAGGTTGAGAGTTTTCTAATAAATGGTCCACAGTCGACAGAAGATCTTCTGTGGTTGTAACAAGGTCCAGAACATTCGGGTCCTGATCCAGAACTCGAACCAGAGTTCGAGCAACAGGAGAACCGCCGATTCGGTGGACAAAATCCAACTGGGTAGATTGGCGCGCAGAAACCACCTTCGGAACTTGAAGAACAACTTGAGAACCGCCGATTGAAATTTGCATTTTCCATGCCGGAACTGGAACAGGATGAAAGGCGTCTTAAGATGAATCCATTTTCTGCACTTGAGATTGAACAAGCTGATAATCTCCTCGGGATCCAGGCTTCTGGAGAAGGAGCCCCTAAACAGAGAACAAAATTTTGTACAATTTGACTATTTGTTTACGAATGTAATCAATGAATAATTGTACCTTGATAAGGATGGGGTTGATAAATGTGCATGGGAGGGTAAATAGGAGGTGGAGGGGGAGTCAGATGCAACAATCGCTTATGTTTGATCCTTCCGTCCTCTGGTTCGGAACAGCTCGACGTGTGACAATTGTCGTCCTTCTTTGTTTGCTTTTTCGTTGCTTGTTGTTTCTTCTTTTTCTCCCCGACAGTTTGTAGCTCGAAGATCTTGGCTTCGCCCAGTGTCATTTTCATCGCCGCCCTGGCCGACGCCGAATCCGTGAATTCTATCAACGCGCATTCCTCACTTGTTGCTAATTCTGGTCGCTTGGCAATCGCTTGACGAACCTGTTGATCATGTTTGAATTAGTTGAGCTATTATTATAATTTCCAAACTATTTTTACAATCCTTTGTTCTAACTTGTAAATTTATTTTCTCGTATTCGTAATTGACGTAACAAAACAGCCGACACAAGTATGTATCAAAATAACCTCAAAACATAGTTCTCGTAGGATTAACTTACTAACAACATTAGTCTTGATGATATGTGTAATATGTTGTTATTATTTTGAGTTTCAAGGACGCAGGTTGGATTTTCAGTTATGTAAATTTGTTTACCTCAGCAGGAGCAGGATGTCCTGGTCTTAAAACTCTGATTAGAGCAATGTCTCCACAAGACTTGAAAAGTTCAGCGACAGTTTCGATGGTCATCTTTTCGACAGGTAGTCTAGCAACCAGTACAGTTCTTGAAGGTGTCGTCTGATCAAACTGCGGAAGGGGATCGAGTCGCCTGAGTTTGGTGCCCAGTTCATTGACCTGGAGCTTTTTGGACCTCGCGAGTGCGGCTCCAACGACTCTCCAGTCTCTGCTGAGATGTTTCACTCTTTTGAAACTTGATATCAGTTTGAGCGAAACGTAACCTTCCTTATTTCTCTTTACGTGTTTTAGTAGGAAAGCGTCCTTGACGATGTTCTCATCAGAGAAGTAAAACTCAACTTGGGCACAAATTTTTTCTGCCAACTCTTCGTCTGGAGGTACAAAGTCGTCTTCTGGGGTTGTCGCCTACGGTTTGTTCATTCACATTTTTAATCACGTTCAAATTTATTTATTTATTTTTTTTTGTTTTTGTTTTTTATCAACTAATTGAATTTTATTTTTGTCACTTACAGTATTGGTTGTTTTTCCTTCAACTTTGACTTGTTTATCTTTATCCTTAGAACTGCAATCGTCTGGAGAATCTGCTCCTGAGTCACTTGACTTTTTATCCTTTGTATCTTGCAACTTCCTCTCGCCATCGGAACTTGCGCTGTCGGATAAGTCAGCTTCTTCGCCTTTAGATCCTCGGCGATCAAAGGACAAGCTCACGTCACTGTCAACTGACGAAATGCTATCCCTCGTGTCCGACTTTTTCATGGGGGGCGGTAAAAAGGTGAGACTGCCCAACTGGTCCCGCAATTCCTGCTGCACTTCCTGTTCCTCCATGACCGTTCTTTTTTGCGAAATATCCGCGAACTTTAGCACATTAACTCAAGTGCCACTGGTCACTGGACAATTCACCGAAAAAATAACGATACAAAAAGTTGGTTAATAACAGACAAAAAAAAATGAAAAATATGATGGAGATCCACTTGGAGAAAACACACCGAGAAGAAGTTACGACTGCAGAGTGCGCGGCGTGTGTGACAGTTAGAGGAGTTGTGGCCTTCTCAAATGCTCGCGGACTTGTTTAAATACTTTCCCCGCGACGCGCATGCGTCGTGCTTTTACCCGAAGGCAAAGCTCGCGCGCGGCACCCCGGCTAAGGTCGCGACCTTGCGAAATGCCGGTCAAGAGTAAGACCAGCCTCGCGTGAGACGCCGATTTTCTGCAGCTGCTTTCCCCCGCGTCACCATACGCACATGCGTTCCATTTTTTTTTTATAACCAACTAACTAACTAACTAACTGCTGCGGATAAGCCGAACCTTCCCCAACACTTTGATTATCCCACGATTGTACTCGATCTTTAATCATGTACCAGAAAATTGCAAAATTTTAATTTTTTTTTCCTACAATTCTCGTCTTTATTTTCAAGATTCCNTTAGATGCAAGGAAAAATCTGATAAACATCGGTAACACAAAACGACGTGCATTTTACAGTCTATTGGTTTCCGGTAAACGCTCAGCATTTACATAACAAGTGTTTTCCTTTGATATTTATATTTGAAGTCGCGCGATTTGTAATCGAAATGGCAATCTGAAAAATACCGCGATGAGTCAAAGTAAATAAGGTTTTTGTTTGTTATTATTTTTCATTTCAAACAATGTGTGCTCGTCTCGCAAACTGATCTCGAGCCAATTTTATTCGAATCAACAAATTGTTTGCTAACCGATCTGAAAGAGGACTTGTTTTTTTTTATTTTTTATTTTTGTACTTGTTTGCAAAATGTTTGTACATTTGATGTTTGAAGAAAAAGGGAAATAGATTTTTCTTACGGCAAGAGTGCATGATAGATGGTTGAGGGAATTGATTGACGAGTTGAGAAACGAGATTGAGATAAGACGCGAAACCGAATAGTTTGCGGAAGAAATGTGAACTTGAGTGGTCGATAGGAAGGAAGAAAGAAAGGAAGGTCGCGATGGCCGTCGCGGCTTCGCGTGCCGCGGCTGGGGCTATGCGTCGCGGAGAGATACGCGCGGTGCGATACATGCACACACGTATGGCCAGCTTTGTATCCGGACGCCGTAAGCATAACAAGATATGGGTCAAGTGCGGCTGGTACCAAGTAAGGCATCGGAAAGGGAGGGGTGCAGAGGGCCGCACACCGTCATGTTCAACCAAAAGCTGTAAATCCGCTCTTTTCATTTTTCCTTCTTTTTTTTATTTTGTTCCTTTCCTGACCAACCTCTCACACCAATTTGCGGTTTTGCGACTAATTTTCAGACTTGCTATATGTTACAATTCATTATGTTTGATTGAACGAATCATTCAACTTGTCAATATCAAATTGCACTTTTAAATTTTGAAGTACACGTTATGTTCTTTTAATTTCGTATAAATTCAAACAAAAACTGAATTACGAAAAAAATTGACGATATCAAATTGCAGTTTTAATTTTTAAAAATCAAATTAAAAAGTGCATTACGAAACAACCGTGAGCATCAAATTGCAAGTACTTTTAATTTCGACAAATTAGTTTGTTGATGAGAATTCAGAAGTTGACACAACATGTTTGTTATTTTCGATATCTAAAAATGGTACATTTGTCCCTGTTAATAGTTTTGCATGATTAAGAAAGTATTAAAAAAAGATGAGATGAATAACTTTTTGTGTATCACAGTGCAATTCTAAATTCATTTGATTCAAAACGAAGGAAACAAGTTTATTTTGGGTTTGAGTTTATTTCGAGCATCTGCTTGTGCTCCGCACACGCGCTTTTCTCTTCAAGCCTTTTTTCCTACTTTCAGAAAAATAATGCTCGATTTGCCAACCGATCACTTGCAAATTGATTCGAATTTTAATTCTAGGCCGCATAATCCTTAATAGAAATTACGTCGCATTGTATACCACTGAGAGATGTAAATCACGGGACATGCTTTCTCTTATAAATATGATGCGTCAAAATTTTAGCATATCATAACTCAGCTTGTGACGCGTAATGACATGACGTTAAATGCTTGTCGACGGATACATATTTTTAAACCTCTTATTTTTTCATTCATTTTATTTTTATTTATATAGTTTAATTTCATGTTCATTTTTTTTTATTCGTCATATTTCTTCATTTTATATCTCTGTTCGTTATGAAAAAAACTTGAAAAGGCAATTTTAAGCTGTGATTGCAAACGTTTAATTAACAAAATTGTCATTTTTATATTACACCTCCAGGTACAATCTATATCGTCACCTTTTCTTGATTTTACAACCATAAATTAATTCACCTGATAAGATCTCAATTGCAGGATCTGATTAAGATAAGCTCTGCATCCAGAGTTATATCATATATAATGCAGTTGCACAATTGCATTGTAAAACAAAGAGTACGAAATTTTGTCCTCATTTCTCTTATGTTGAATTTTTTGTTTCAGAAGACATAAAAAGGATATTGGAAATTTGCTGAACCGCTGGAACCGTGTTGACTTTTGCTGTAAGTGTAAGAAACAATGAGACCTTATTAGTCGTAAACTGTCATGGAGTGAAAAATTGATAACAAGGCGTGCATTCAAAGAGCGCACTCGAGGACAATCGCTGTCCAGCTCGAAAACACGATTGATACGTTGAAATGCATTCTATCACCGACAATGACCTGACTACCATAAACCCCAAGGCAATCATCAGGCAATGACGATCCGGCCTACGTTTTACAATTTTTCGCGCTGATTAATTGTACCGTCTTTGAGTGTGTCATTTATCAGTCGAACACCACGTTTTTCGGCGTCAAAATAAATCATCACATAAAAATGAACTCATTTTCGACATATATAGAACGTTCATATTTATCATATATACAAATATGTTTATATATTTGTTCTTTTTTACGTACATAGATATAAAGTAGCTGTTAACCTCGGACGCGGAGGGACGGTTTTGATAAATGCAAATGGTTTTTCGTTTTCAAGTCACCGTCACGCTGAACGCATTTTTCATGTAATAAATTATGTCGGGAACGATGTTAGTCAGTTATTTATTTTTATAATAAAAGTTGCATGGGAATTTTATGATTTAAGAAAATAGGCATTTAAAGGTGAACGCGATGTTGTTCGATTTATTGACACGGATCGAGTGACCTTCGGCAAGGTTTTTCTGAGTGTATAGGAGCATGCGAGTTTATAGGTGCTTATTAAACGTGAAAAGTTCGAGAGAATTTCAGACCGCGATTATGTTCAATTGGTCTGTCATGTACAGTGGCTTGCCTCAAAACTAACTTTTTTTTTCCTCCAACAACCTTTCCGAACAAAAATTCATTTGGTTTTAACAATTTGAATGATAGTAACAACAACTCTTTTTTTTCTTTTGTAAATCAAATAAGCATTAACATCATTGAATATCATTTTTGAAAAACTTGAATTTGGTTGAAAAGTTAATTTTCATTATTATTCAAAACAAACAAACAAACAAAACATTTGACAATAATAATGTCAAATGTAAATTATGTTGAAAAATGTACGTTTTTTGGGACGAAATGTAATGGTGTTATTTAAAATAGCGATCGATTGATTCACAAGTGTGGAATGGTCTGTTATCAGGGATACGCAACTGTGATTACTCCGATCCGTAACAAGCCGAGCACAATCGACAGATAATTTTGTACAATTTTTCACTTGGCAACATGTAGGAAGAATTCGATCGGTTCGATCTTTTCCAAGGCGATCGGCGGATGCCCACAGGGCAGTTGATTTCAAGGCCCTCGCCCCGGAGACTTACAGTCGCCTCTCTACCCTAGATACATATTTCTCCTTGCCGGTTTATCCCGTCAAACAGAACAATTATTTTTATCAATGTTTTTTAATCCTTTGTTTTCCACCGGCTCGATATTATTTTCAAACATTTCCAATCCTCTTTTTTGTCATCCGATTTTCTTCCGATCTTCCATCCTTGTTGACGTGATTACAAGATTCATTCATCAGATCATATCAACAGATTAAATGCACTGTTTACGCCGAGCATTTTCATGAAATTTTCATTAACATTAGATCCTGTTAGGTTATTCAATTCCTGACGTCATTCCGATAATCGCTTCTTCGAGTGAAATAACATTTATTAATTCTTCACTCATAATAATTCATCCATAAACTGCTTCTTTAACAAAAATGCCAGAATTATTATTTTTTTTACTGTTTCGTTAAGTTGTATATATTTGAAAAAATAGAAACAATTAATGTTGAATGATTGAAATTGTACGATTTTTTGTATACAACAACAAAATTGGTGTTATCAAATGCCGATCAATAAGACGACAATGCTCATTGAAAATTCTCCGTACGATTTCTACTTGGCTACAATCGGTTTACATTTGAATGCAATGCATATGCATTGATAAACGAACAAAATAATTTACAACTGTTGAGCGGAACAATGTAAATACTTGAACCAACGTCGACGATAAAATGCAACTTTTATGGTAGGATGAAAAATCGATGTCACTTACCGAGGAAACAATTCCAATATAAATCAAGGCCCATATCATAAAGTTATAATTTATATTAAATCGTTATTATGCAATTTCGCTTTGCGCGCCGCACTGATTTGTTCAGCGACCATTATTACATCGTTTAATAACCGAGTACACATCTGTAAACAGACGTTATTCTCCGGCTATAACATATTCCAAAAGTAATTCAATAACAAACAAGTGCAAACGTTCCATTTTTATCTTGTTTTTTGAAACCCCATTTTTTTATTCATAATAATTGTTTGATGATCGCTTCGAGATACTTCACAGAGAGCTATTATGATGTTTTTTTTCTTCAAGCCAGTAACCTCGTGGAGAATACAAAGTAATTTCAGTCTGGCTATGATTTATCGTTTCTTAAAAAAAGTTTATAAACACATAAAAAAGTGCAACTTTTTGCAATTGACTTTTTATTTTTTAATGAAAAATAATATTTCAAAGTGTAATTTAATGAGAAAATGAGCATTTTTGGTGGATTATAAGGAACGAAAAAAGCACAAACACGAAATTTAACTGTATGAATAATTGTTGTTAGTAAAGATTTAGAAAGAATATAATTTGATTGTTGGTTTTAAAATGAGGGATTTGTTTGAAGTAGAATAAGGTTTTGTTTTATTTGAATAAGTGAAAATAAAAGTAGTGGTGAGGACTTTCAGTTTTGATGGGCCAGTTAACATTGTAGTGAGATAGTGTGAGCATATGAAATGAAATGTGAATAGCGGAGGGCGGATATTGCCCAGGGCGATCTTGTTTCTCCATCCTGTTCATCAAAGAGACAGGAGTCATGGCCTGAACTGGGTCATGGCAGCCCGCCAAACACTTGGCTCAATTTTATTTTCCATTTATCACACATGGTATCGCCAGGTTTCTAGGATCAGTTTCCTTTCGTTGCTCGCATACATCTCAAACGGCTTTATTCCATTTCCATTCATTCATACGATCGCAAATGAATGGATGAGTCAATTCGTTGCACGCTTTTTCTCACATTTTTTTATCCATCTCACAATCACACTTGTGTCAATGGGGGAAAAAAAATCTTAAATCACTTTTATGAGATACTTTTATGTCTTCCACAAACTATGTTTTATTTTTAATTCTCATTTTTTGCACGATTGTCTCGTTTTCAAACCAGACCTTAGGAAAAGTCCCCGTTTAGTTATTACCTAATATTATTCAGCTTGCATCACCATTTTTCAAAGTATTTTTAACGTGAGTTGAATACTTCGGATGCAAATTTGCAGATCAAGGTAAATTTTTGTCCCGTCTGCTATCCCTGCTTTGTTTTTTCTCTCAAGCTCCTCTGGTCAAACTTTTCAAAATATTATCTTCCTTGTTTCTTTTTTACTTGCAAATTATAAAAAAAAAGAGGGAAAGCCACAATTTTATGACAAGTTTGCAATCTTTCAGTTTGTGAACCTTCGGTTTTAACTACGCTCGAACAAAATATACTCCTTTTGTAGAATGTTGTTTTATAAAAATAAAACAAAGTGTGAGTTGAATTTGTAATTAAAAGTGATGAAATTTGTGAAATAACGAGGTAGGAATATTGGAGAGGGGTGATGCGACTTTTATCATTAGATCAAAAGTGTGATAAAATGCGAATGCGTGATTTGAGAACCTCTGTGTCTGAGTCAGGCAGAGTAAGGCCCGGTGTAAGGCCCTGGGGTGGTGATTCGCCAAGATGACCGTGACCATATTAGCGGACAGAGGCCCCGAATACTCGCCAACTTGCTGCCGCACCAGCCAATACCAACCGTCATTCTAAACCACTCATTCGCGGCAATAAAACTAACAATACATAGTAATAATAACTTGTCAATTTAGATGAATATATATACACAAGGCTAAATACAAATCTTTCATATTTATTCATTTCAATTATTTTAATTTGACAATTCAAAAACATCTCATATTATAATTCAAACAATTTCCATATATATGACAATCAGGAAAAAAGGGTTCATTTGTTGTTTGAAACTCAAGTTTGATTTTTAAGAAAGTTTCAATTTTATTGGAATGCATCACGTTTGAATAATTACATTCGACTAGAATAACAATACTTTTTGTTTAAATGTTGGTGTTGGATCTGAAAACAAAATCCCCATTAATTTGAATCCACGCACTGGGTTTTTCAGTTCATTGACATATTTTTTGGATAATGGGTTACAGTCTTGATCAAATATTTCTAATTTACGACCTTACAAAAATGATAGACTACGTTGTAATAACAAAACGAAGCATGCACATGAAAGTTTGAACAATGAAAAATCACAAGCACAACTTTGATGAAATTCAGTGTTTGCCTTTCTTATTTTGAGTTATTCCGTTAAAACAAAAATAATAATTTTCGAAGATGAATGAAATGCGCGCACTCTCCATTATATATTCGTAAATATACTCGCACACTTTGCCAATGGACGGTTTTGTTCGAGTGAAAATCGACTTTGTACAATTTGCATCAATCGTTTTTACACTTTACTTTCGTTAACAGAATGTGTCTCGCTGACAATTTCGAAACAGCAATCATGGATACGTCACAACTAACGAGTGCTCATGCACAACTTTTGTTTCTTCTTCTTACATAGTTTTCATGCAATTGACATTCGTTCCCGTGTTAAGAGCGTCCAGGAATAGTTATTTCCGGACGGTTTTAAGACAGGCTTATTTTTCGAGTATACAAAATTGTGCTGATTACAGAATTCCATGCCACAGAATGTGAGAATTGATTGAAAAATTAGTAGTTAGTCATTTATACATTGGTTTGGTTTTCATATTAAAGGCCTGATAATGAAAGATAAGTCAGTTAGTTAATGAGAAAAAAATAGATCAGACAGATGGTGGTAGAATAACATTAGCTTTATTTCTTTAATGCTTTTGAATCTGCAGTAGTCTATCACCGGAGAAATTGCGATAGTTCGAAGGTACTTGTTAAATGTGATCAAGGCTGTTAGGTAAATAGATACGTATAAGCAATGCCACGAAAATGATGACAATTCAATCTGGTAACTACAAAATTTGATCATTTCGTTGTTACCAAAATACCATCAATATTCTTGACGAAGCCTTTTTTTAAAGTTTGTATATGTTACATTAGAATTGATTAATCCATAACAATTTGTACGTAAAGACTCTTGAGAAAGGAATCCTTCAAAAATGATCTCAACGATAAATATTTCAAGTATAATAACATCATTAGAAGAAGTCATAGATTATCGAGATCGAGCAAGACTGGAGCGTTTCGTCGCAGCGGATTAATTGATATCAAGGTGAAAATGACCTTTTTTAGCGTCGATCAACAGGATAAAAAAAAACAAAGTATAACAATCTTCTACTTGGAACGAACCAAAAAGTCCTTAAAGATTTTTAATAAAAAATTTTCATCGAGTCTTTATTTGTAAAGTCCGCGAGAGTTACTTGATTGGATTTCTTAGGAAGACTAAAAAAGGTATAAAAAGGTGATTCCAAAAATTGTTGTTCATTTTACACTGCAATTCATTAGGAAGACAACGAAGAAGAAATTGTTATCGAGTTTGACACAGTAGGGGAGGGGTGAAAGGGATTTTCATGGGTGTAAAGGTTTTTATAAAAATTGGTCAATCTATATAAAAAGGTATAAAATGTATACTTTTGACAGCCTGTTTTCACAGTTCGCTTGAAATTGTATATTGACTCACGCGACAAATGAATCCCTTCGGTCTTGCTCGAATCAATATACACTAATTATTTATGGATAAGCCGATATTTTTGTCCTGCACATTTTCCAAAAGTTCAATATATTTGAGCACACGCGCGTCAAAAGGTTCAAACAAAATCTTGAACAAATTTTATTCGCACTTTTTAACATTCACCATAATGCAACAACGAGTCAAACTTGTGAACATAATTATAGCTATTATTTGCTGATATGTCATTTGTATCATAAATTTGTTTCATCTATTTCTATAATATAATACAGGCTTTGCATGGTTAATAGCTTATTTCATAATTTATTGTTTTTACTTTTAATTCTAAAAATTGTTTATGCAAATGCAGTTTAATTGGAATTTTTAATTATAATTATAAATGCGCTTTTCATTTCTGACTTTGGTTGCAGATTTTGACATTTGCAAATCAAAATCATTTTGTCTGACAAAAGAAAAATGATAATGTCGAATTTCAAAAATTGATTTTGATTTTCAAATGCCAAACCGATGTATTTTGCTCTGATTTACAATTTGTCACTCAGTATAATGAAACACCGTGATTGAAAATACAATGAAATGAAATTCAACAACATTGTATACAAAAATAAACTAATAAAAATGTTGTTCTCATTTGCTAGTTAGTCTTTTAATCAAGATCAGTATTGTCTTCAGGGTTGTACATGTTTCGTGTAAAAAAATCATCAACTTGATCACGCGAAATCAGTTCATTAACAAATACTAATTCTAATGACCAACATTTTATATCATCACTTTTGTTTGTTCATTTTTCTGAAACTTGTATTTTCAATAACGTTGCTGACAGTTGTAATTCGATGATTTTTAGTGAAAGAACTCATGTCCGTTCGTCGCAATTCATTCGTTGATTCAATAATGCGAATAAACAATATGCCACGCGAATTGAAATACAATTACGCAATTAAATTGAAAATCAGAGATACGATTTATTTGTGCACTGTCAAACGCGATCCTTAATTATCTCTTTTCACAGCACAGTGTTTATTCAACGTTTCAATTAAAAAATAAATAAATAAATAAAAGGATACAAACCTGAAAGACGACTTTTCGTTTGTATATAATTCTGGATAGACATTATTTTTCACTTGTGTGTGAGATGTAAAAGTATTTGAACATGCCAAAGGATAAAAACTGAAAGATAAAAAATGGCGAAGGTGAAGTTTGACTGGATGGATTTGGCGGGAAGCATTTAGTGGCATTTCCATCGTCAGTCTATTGATGTAAAGTTGATTTGTAGTAGCTACTAGATTTTTCATTAACGCTATTCATTAGACGATAACAATCTTTAAGAGGAGTAAAAAACATGAACAATGGGCAGAGATCCTTAAGTTATGTATATCGAAGCATGAAAAGTGTAGTGATGCTATTCTAAAGCAGATATATCCGTTTTCTCGCAGGAACCCATTCGCTGGCGGAGATTTAAAAATTTGCGTCGTATCATAGTTGGCTTGAAAAAATCGTATGGAACAGAACCCGCGACTGAAGGCCGCGGGACATTCTGTTACGAAGTTTTGTGCCGTTTTCTTTGTTCTCTTCGAGACGTGGGCCCTGCACTCGTTGAGGGACCAGCTTTGTCCACATCTGTCGTCGGCACAGATTTTAATTCTCTGCAAACAATTTTCAATTGTTGTTAAATCAAATTATTCTCTTTATTATAATTCAATTTACATTTCCGTTTCTTGCATAAACTGTCCTATTTTACATATGTAAAACTTTTGTCAAATTAAATGTTTCACCTGAAGTTTAGTAATTCCTCATCGTCTGGAACTCTCGAGATGAGGTCAAGAAGCTCGTTGTTAGGTATAGAATGTGGTCGTAAAATTTTGCGCAAAAACTTATTAACCCCCCAACCTAGAATAAGGTACCTGACAGGAACCAAGTATAAAACTATCATCACAAGTGTCACGAGGATGATCGCGACGTAACTTAAATAAGGAACTGTGAAATTAAGTAGATTTTTCACTCTCTCGCACAGACTTGCCAGGTACCCAATCGAATTTTGTACAGTTTGCGTCACCTCTTGAATTGCATGCAGACGTTCCTTCAAACTTTTCTTCTCCTCCTAAATATTATTCACATTCATTATTATCATCAAACAATCAACTTGTCTACATTTTAACGAGATTCAAACTTGAGAATCTCCTTAAAAATAAATGTTCAAAAATAACAACTAAGCTCACTTTATCTTTATCATCGTCATCGTCATCATCTTCTCCAGGTGTTGCAAAACCGTCCTCCATCAACGGATTATTTGAATCTTGTATATGTGCTGTCACCTGATGAGGAAGAGGTGCTCCAGTTAAAACAGCAACCTGTTTGCAAAGTTAGCAGTGTAAAGCGTAAATAAAATAGCTCTTTTGCTTGACCAGACATCAACGCACTCAATAATTCAAAGTTAAATATGAAAATTTTCTGTCCCATATAAATTTTGTATGTATTTCGGATGAGTTTGATATTATTATCAAATAAAATAGAGAACGTTTCCAAGAACAGTTTTTTTTTCTTTCAGTACTTTCTGCGATTCGTTGAAATTCCAATTTGTCAAGCAAAATTGCTGCAACTACAGCACTTAGCCATTACATATCCAACAGCGTGGAAAATAATTTTTGCAATTTTTTGAGAATTCTAAAATAATAAAATATTCAAAATTTCTTTTTGAGTCACTGCTAATTGGTTCGGTTTAATTGCAACATTTTTATAAACTCAAATTATTCAAACTTTAGTTGACTAACATTCAATCATCCATTGAATTCAATTTTTTAATTTGTTAATTATGAATAAAGTTGAATGGCGAATACGCTTTTATCAGATACAAGCACTTTCATCATAATTTAATGCTCTCGCTTGAATAAAAAGATGAGTGCAGCGGCATTTAATAATGAGATGGTCTACAAAGCTTCAAATGTATGGAAACGTAAACTCTATAAGCGTGCTAGCATATGAATCGACGGAATGATTTTCATATTCAACAATTTAGCTAAAGCTTTTAATTATAGTTTCAAGTTTTTACTTTTTTAAATTTCAAGTTTTGTTTTTACTTGTAAACTATCAGCTTAATTCTACAAAACTAGTTGAACTTAATCACTGGATTTTAAGCAAATTATCCCAACGATTCTCAACATTAAATCAATTGCTAATTGGCTAATATCTACAGGCTTCAATTTTGTCGAAAGTCCTACCACATAATACTTTAGTAGAATAAGTAACACGCCAGCAGGTATCATGTATGGCTCAAAGTAATAAACCAATAAAACAAAGAGGATAAGCGCGATGACACTTCGCAGTTTATTCTCCCATTCCCAACAGCTCCTGAAAAATGGACAAATAGACAATTGAGTACAACTTTCATAATACCTGCTTACATGAATTTTGCAATAAAAACACTTACGAGACATATTTTCCAATATCAATAAATATAATTATAATCGCTTTGAGTCGCAACACATTTCTCAGAAACACCTGGCGCTTGAACTTCATCTCAGGTTCCATGTATTTCTTCTCCTTTGGATTGACAGTAATAATCGAGGCACGTACGATGTTCCAAACAACGGTCATCTCAAGCAAAATCTGCGGGTTATTACCTTTAGCTCGACAGCGCAATTTTTTGTCTTTCAAAGCGTACCACCTTTTCTCTCCATTTCTTATTCTCAACAAAGGAATTGCTATTTTGCCTAAGAATTCGACTTTGTGATCTCTGTCTTCGTCGTAAACTGTTACTTCCAGCACTGAATTGATATCTTTTACATTACTGAAACAAAAGTATGTTATTTGTACTTGCAACTCAACCGCAATTTCATCATTCATAAGTTTTATCATTCAAGTTTGATTACAAAGTAAATATCTTTTGCCAATTAGGAGCAAGAGTTTTATATTCAGTTTGTGTTTGCAGTCGAGCATTGACCAATTCGAGAACACAAAAGGGATCGCTTTTTCCTCCAAGATCAGCGGCTGCTAATCCTTGTGCTTTGTAGACCTGAAAAAGAAATAGAATTAATGATTGTTGAATGAGAATTGAAATGAAAACATTGTTGAATTTACCTTGACCGTAAGATGTCCAACATCTCTGACCCTCTGCAGGGAATTCATCAAAGAATACTTTTGCAAAAGTCTAGAGCGATCGTGAGCATTTTCTTCGTGTACCGTGAGGTCGCTGATGGTCTCACTAGCAGTCGTGCCACTGATCGTGAGCAATAAAAAAATACTACCCGCGCCATCCTCGAGGTCTCGCCACAGCCGATGCGTCGTCTCGCGTTCCAATACGGCTAGATCAATCAGAATCCGGCCCATAAGATCGTCCTGGTGGGATTTGTCGCGATCCCAAACGGTCACCTCGAGTTCCTGACCTAGATAAGGATCTTCGTACAGGTGTAAATCGAATTGTTCCAGCCATACCGGATTCAGCGTTTTATTAGCAACTTTTGATTTGTACTTCTCGGTGCCTAATCTGAAATTCAATACAGATTCATTATTAGATTAGAAATTAGATTCTATTGATTTATAACGCAATTGAACGCACCTGAATTTCACATACGGATCTGACAGTCCTTCTATATCCATTGGAAGAAGATTTTTCGCTTCCACCAAGACTATGGTTACCACAGAACTCCATATTTGGGACTTTAATTTGCGATTAATTTCAGCCAGCCTGTTTGTTTTGAGGAAGTACTGGAACAAAGACGACCGTCATCATTCTTTTTCTTTTCACCTTCATAATTTATACGCTGTCAAAATCGTACAAACCTGTTCTTTTTCTTGTTGGTTCCTGGGCCATAAAGTACACGTTAAAAAAATTTCACCGAGATGTTGCGTAGGTCGCGCCGGGTCTTTTAATTCCAAAGTTATGTCCTGTGGATGGCCAAGGTCCAGTTGTGTCAGATCCAATGAAGCTGCGCCCATGAAATCATCCTGAAGACCCCAATCGTAATCAAAAACCTAAAACAACAACAAATTACATCAGTCATCTACAATATATATTTACATCTATATTATTATGATTATTATTGTACTTTGATATTGAGTGGTTGAAAAGGATCCTCAATAGGCAGTGTAACGCTCTCATCCCAGACTGGATTCAAATCCCTAAGTACGGTACGAGACTTATGCAAAAGACGTCCGCAGCTTTTTATTTTAACATAAGGATCGCTGGCACCTGAAATAATGAGATCGTGATTACTTTGCTCTCTCGGTTTACATTATGAATTGGACAAATTTAAATGTACAAACCGCAGCGGTCCATGGCGACAAGGTTAGTGCCTTTCCTGATATGTAGGCGTAATTGAAAGAACGCATGCTGCCTCAAAGTGAGTTCCCGCTTATGCGTAATCTCGTCCTGCACAAGTGGAGGCTCTTGTGGCTCGCTACTCGTCGCCTCTGGACAAACACTTGGCTCTTTTTGCTGACTTGACGACCCTGCTTTTGAACCATCGTCGCTAAATTTCGAAAGAACGTTTTCTTGCAAGTGACTAAATTTGCTGCGAGCACCTTTTGACAGCGGCGAATCTACAAATTTGCATTTTCACATTCAACTTAGTTTTGTATCAACATTTTGAATTTGATAAATCAACGTATTACATGATTTGGTGAGTTTACCGGATCTTTCAATGTGAAATCTCTTAGCCGGACTTTGTGTTGCCGAGGAGCTTCTACTATGTTCGGACGAATAATCAGCCGCATAGTCCGAATCACGTCCAGATCTGTCATGGGAAAAACTCTCGCGCAATTTTCTGCGCTCTTTGCTTCTGCTTCTGACCCAGCGACTTTTGAGATTTGCAAAAAACGTGTGAGTCTTTTGTGCGACCGAGATGTGTCGATGCTGTCTGTGCACCACGTGGCCCTCATCTTCTACGACTCGTCCGTGCAGACTCGAGCTACCTGGATGTTCCTCGAATTGTTTTTCACTGAATTCTATCGCGCTCTTTGACAGCTGTCTACTGCTACTTAATTTTAGTCTGGATCCGTCATCCGGATTCGCAGCAACTGCCACACATTTTTACATAATTAGATTGTTCCAAATGCTCAATATAATTCTTCCAATTTCTCACATGACATTTCCTTACTTCTTCTTATTTTCCAATCATTCAGAATAATAATTATACAGTTTAGCTTCACATTCAAAAGTTATTTTTATGTAGTTGAAAGTTTCACAAGTTATTAACAAATGTGTTTTCTGATATCCCATATAAAAAGATCATAAAATTGTACAGCGTTTTAAATCAATTTTTATAAACATTTTTTACTATTAGTTATACCTCTTTTTTGAAACAAAATATTGTTTTTCAACAACTCTAATGATCCATCATCGATTTTTGAAATTAAAAATGCCTGAGCGGTTTTAACACAGATAGTAATTATGTTTGACTATTAGCGAGACAGATTAATTTCTTGTACAATCTTTTAAAGCTTACATTTATTAGAGTCATCATCTGGTGTTAGTAATTCCACACTTTTACTCATCGTCCTCGAAGTGTTAAAAAAATGGAGATTCAATTAAGTTCCACCTCTCTTGAAATAATATCAGCTTCTTGAAAATTCGCACGTTCACCAATATTTTTGCTTGTAGTATCGTGTTGTCGAGACGCATTGTTAATTTTGTTTTGTTTACATTGTCTTTCACCGCTGAATAGTTTTATAGAGTGATTAAACTAAGCCATGGCTGGAATTTAAAACGATCTGAAAAAAAAAACATCAATTACATCTTCTGTCCGGGGCTTATCAAAAGCGCCAATTGCCTTTCATCTTTTATATAAAAAACGCCAGACAGTATTGTATCACATAAGCGTCAAAACATTAAACATTTCATTTTGAATTTAAATTATATCTTTATCTTTGTCATTAAAATGTTTGTCAAAGATCGATCGAACATTTTTCAATTTCATCAAAATATCATAAATTGAAAATTGTTGAATTTAATTATTATTTTTTGAGTAAAGTAATATTAAGGTGGGACGCTCGGTACAGTCAATATTGGGTTTTTCAAATGCTAATTAATTATATTAATTTGAGTATTTTATGACTAATTTTGTAATATGTTATTAATGTCTGTCTATTAAATCGCCTCATACCACTTTTAAAATTATTTTATGCAAATTTGCAGATGAAATAAAATTTTTTTTTCTGAAAAGTCAGAATTTATTTAAAATTTAACCATGTGTATTGATGATTGTTATAAACAATTTGGCCAAGTATGAAGAAGTTTCACAAATTCGAATTCGAGATATTTGATTACAAATTTTGTAAAACTGCATGGCACGTATATCTATATACATCATCTTGCACAATTTCGAAATTA